>CBVK0102629646.1:0-10772 GCA_900067695.1 Picea abies
GGTCAAATCTCATAGGAAGAGATCTTAGTACCTTTTGAACAATTGCAAATTATTTGATTTCTTCTCTCAATCCCAAGATTGCATTTATTGTTTCATCGACTCGTAAAAATTAAGTTGCAATATTCTCATCTTCCTTCATCTTTCGTTGTTCAAAATGACATCTGTAAGTTTGAAGCTTTGCTACTTTGACTTTTGAATCTTCTTCATAAATATTTCGAAGTTTGTCCCAAATATCTTTAGTGGACTTACAATCTGAAACTTTGGTGAATATCGATTCTCCAAGACCATTCATAAGTGCATTTGTGGCTTTGGAATTATTCTAATCGAGTTTAACTACTTTGTCATTTGTTGGTGGAACTATTGGTGCTATGTATCCATCTACAATTGATTGTCAAATTTCAAATCCATGTGCTTGTATATATGTCTTCATCCTTATGCTCCAAAATGCATACGTATATCCATCAAATCATGGCATTCCATTTTTATACATGTTGTTGCTCTCCAGAATCTACCTTTCAGTGGTTAAACTGATTTCTGAAGGAATCTGATCTGATACCAATTGTTGGATTACTGAGAGCGGGGGTGAATTAGTAATAGAGAAATCTAATCCTTTTAAACCATTTAATGCAAGTGTTATATCAATGTAGCATTATCATCCAATATTTGTAGAGTAAATAAATAATGAACAAATGAGCAATCATACACATACATATTACACCAGTGTTTTTACATAGAAACCCAAAGTGGGAGAAAACCACAAAATGCCTTTTCTTATATGTCTTGAAGAATTACATTAATTGGAAGCACCAACTTCCTTTGTTTTCCATCTGCAACTAGAAGGAGGCTCCCACCCCCTAGTTTCTCAGGCTACAACCTAAGGGAAGATCTAACTCCCCAATTCTCTGGCTATAACCAGGAGGAGGCTACAACCCCCTATGTTCTCCGGCTACTACCAGAAGGTGGCTACAACCACCTGTCCTTGCCCCATCCAATCGCCCTAATGTATAAGTAGAATGATGGAACCACTGTCACGCTATCACTCTGAGATATACTGTTGTAAACCTGTACCAATAAACCTGCACCAAATAACATGCACCAATAACCCGAACCATGTATCAACCATGCATCAACCTGTACCTCAACGTGTACCATAAACAAGTGCATAAACCATGCACCAACCTATACCAAACAACCTATAATCAACTTGTACCATAAATAAGTGCATCAACCATGCACCAACCTGTACCTCAACCTGCAAACCGTCCTTAACTTTAACAACAAGAGACTAGCATTTTCATCAAACTTTACTTTAGTCTCACATGACTAGTTTTGGATTAGTCGACAACCCTAACTTGAAATAATCATAACTATGTACCTGTAATGAATACAGATATGAAAATAGTACACAATGTTCTTTAGTTTGTTTTATGAAATTCCTCCATGTTTCACTACTTGTAACCTCTCAGAAAAGGATTTATAGAAAAAATGGCATACCTTGTTGAATTCTAGTTTATTCTAGAGAGAGAACTTATAGAGCGTGCCTTGCACTGAATATTTGTTGTATGGATCTAAAAAGTTTACACATAATAATACAGACTGTACTCTAACCAACACATTTTCTCTTACTTAATTTGGATTTGTTATGAAGAATTTATGATGTTTTTACCTAAAACACATGTTTTAGACTAGTTTCAGGACTAGCCACAAACCCTATTTTCCACGAAGTGTAACTCCAAAAATACAACGACCCAAAAGATGAAATTAGTACCACAACTACTTGGATATGTTTCCTCAATGGCCTCCCAATTTCACGGTCTGAATCATTCTAAAAACAAATTTATTGCGAAAATGGTGAGATGGCCTGTAAATAACATACCTTAGAAAGCATCATCAAAAGAATTTATCCTCCCTTGAATTTCGGCCTTCTTTACTTCACCTTCCCTCTAAAATTCAGATTAGATATCCTTTGGTTACCTCAGTCACCTGTAGATATTCAATATTCTCAAGTGTAATTCAAATGAGAGAGTATTGTCTCTTATTTATACTCTCCAAGTAGCTTCCTTAGAAGCATCTTCTAGGCCACTTTGTCCAGATAGTCAACTATGTCCAACTTTGTCCAATTTTCCACTTGTCCATGTATCCAATAGTCACTTGACCACATAACAGATTTTCCTCATTTTAGGGTTAACCTTCTTATAACCACTTTCCATAATTAGAAAGTTCTACATTTACTTTATTATTTAAATAAGCCTCCTTGACTTTGTCACTTCACTTTATTATTTAAATAATCCTCTTTGATTTTGTCACTTCACTTTATTATTTAAATAATCCTCTTTGACTTTATCACTTCACTAAATATTATTTAAATAATCCTCTTTGACTTTGTCACTTCACTTTATTATTTAAATAATCATCATTGACTTTGTCACTTCACTTTATTATTTAAATAATTTCTTCTTTGCAAGCACTTTGACTTATTTAACCTTTTGGGGTTTCAAGCAAATCATATGAGGGTCCTTCAACTTTGTAAGGCCATAACTCTCAAACCGTGAGGATTTATGTGACATTCCACATACCACCGGAAATGGCATGACATGTAATATCCATATAGAATAGTATTACTTGCAAATATATCAAAATTCATACCATTATACATCAAACAAACTTGGGTCCATTACCCAAACCTTTGTGCTACTGGAATTCACTACCAGACTTTCTTCAAGGGTTGACATCAATGACAACCAACCCAATTAATCAACATGCATGTGGTGGATTGAAAAGACAAATCCAACAAAAAATCCACCGGAATAACATTCATCCTCGGGGCCACATGCATAGACTTCTACACATCCTCCTTTTCCAGACATTCAAGATGATGTCTCCTCCAAATCAAATTAGATTTCATATATGATTTCTAAATAAAATTCAAAATATCTTGAGCATGCAGATGATGAGCCATATCAAAGACTCGAGTGGGCACACTTCATCCTACCTATAGTCGATTGTCTTATGGATTATCCTGTCGATCCTAGAAGAATGAGATTCCAATTTCAAGGAGATCCATGTGTGCTCACAATGTAGAGAAAAATTTATAGAGAATGATGAATTGAGGTCAAATGGGTGATGAATGAAATTGCACACATTAAATTCATATACCACCAATATATTTGATGTAACCCAAAAGCAATTTTTGGAGAGAGAATGTGCTACTTCCTTTAGATATTTCATTAAACAATTTCCAAACCATTAGAGAATTCAACGAAAAACTCACATAATCCAACCAAGTACACTATTTGGAACTTGTATCTTGTTAAGAATATTAGATCTCAGTTTATTTAAATTACTAGGACCCTTTACAAACAATTCATTTTTTCTCTTGTAATGTGCCTTGTCTGAAATATGTAAACATTCATAATCATGAACACTACAATCCTTCTCTACTTTTCCCTCAAAAATCACACTTAGAATACTTGATGCACTAACATATTCCTACTCAAATTACATGCTCAAAGATAGATAGACATGAAATTCTACTGGGTTATTGCTAAAATCATATCTATCTTTTGAAAGAAAGATGAATCATTCATTCCTTCTAGAACACCTAGGTATTGTAGAATCTATCTTAATATGTCGCAAAAAAAAATGACTTGAGAACTCTAATATTTCCATGACCTTTATGACATCAAATCTCCTATAATACTTATATTTGGTAGTTGTATTCCATGAAAAATTAAAAACAAATAGGTAGCTACAAGTACCAAAGAACAAATGCTTATATAGTTCAATAACAAATCTCTCAACTCCATTCATTGACTTCAATGTGTTTGGTATTTGAGTATCACTTTTCTCTTTAACACACTCTTGACAGTACCCTACCCCTTATGATAATTGATATTTGGAAAGACCAGCACATTGGAAATGATACATAGAGGGGAAACCATCACAACCAATCAAATTCCCATCCCTTATACGTGGTAAACATCCATCATTGTTGAAAACCTTTACAGCATTCACCCCAACACATGTAAACTTGGTTTATCCATTTGAATTTAATTATTAAATTTCTTTGTATTGTTTTCTACATTATTTTAACACTATGCTTATTTGTTACAGATTAGATATCTACTAGAATAATTTCCCACATTTTTCAAAATGTAGTCTTCAATATTTAAGTTTTAGGAAATATCCTAATTATGCATATAGGATGGGATATTAATGTTGGTGTATGGTTATTGGACATTACAAATGCTTGTTGGATATTATACATTATAAGCATATTTAAGTTGAAACCTAGGTTGTTGATTGTAAGGGGGTTTAAAGTGGTGAAAATCAACTTCGGAAAACATATACCAAATATCTTGTGTATCTCAATAAGTAAATATGCTTTGTCCAATAATTTTTATAGCTAATGAAAAAAAATTTAAATCTTGTACAATGATAGAGATCAGAATTTGGTGATTAATAGTGGGTGGTAAAAGTCCTATGTATTACTTACTTGCGCTCCTAAGAAAATGCATATTGAAATGATATTTTAGCTATGAAAAATGTACAAGCCGTTGGGAAAGGGGCTACCATGTCCAAAAATATATGCAAATAAGAATTTATCTCTTGTGCATTGTCTATCATGCAACCAATTTAATACATAATCTAGTGAACTTGGAGTCAACATCTGGTTGACTTGTTAACCTACAAAGAATAAACTCTAGTCAAACTGACTAAATCCATCTAAATAAACACTGAAAATAGTGATAGAGAACATTTGAGCACATAACATTTTGCATCATTGCTCATCCATGTTTTCTTCAAAATGAAGAATAATGAGACAAATAGGATTAACTTGAGATGAAGTTTAGGGATTATTTCTTACTATGTGTTTCTCTATATAGAAAAAATTAAATTTCAATGTGCCAATAAATGCTTTCTTTTGGTCAATGTCCTTTACATATCATGTCTAAGATCTGGAATTAATTATTTTAGTGAGTTGTAATCCTTTGTGGAGAGCTTGAAGTTGTATGTGACTTATATGTTTTTGCAATTTTAAATTTGGTGTTTTCATTTATAAATCTTATTTGTATTATTAGTACATACCAAATAAGTTAAGTTACTATATTAATAGTAATGGTTTGGGTTTTAAATTTATGATGAGGATTTAAATTTGAAATGTTTTATAAAGTTTTTCAATTTTTTTTTATTAATTTTAATATTTTAAATTACAATCTAGAGGTGAAATTGGGGGTATTACATTTCCCTCCTTATTTTTTCATTATCCTCGGTGCATTATATACAAATGTATAATCAAAATTATTCAAAAAATTGTAGGTACTATTCCAACATGGTGTCAATGTTATGAAGTGATGCATTCCTCCTTCCTTTTATAGAGTAAGTGAAGGAGTGATTTACATGTAAAGGGTTTAAATCTAGACTAGGTCTACCAAACCCTAATAAACTCATGCACCCTCCAAGGAAATCTTCATCCTATATCCAATAGTGTGTCTCCCACCTGCCAAGGGTGCCTCTCAAGAAACACACCCCACGTGTACTAAGGATAGGTAGAGACATGCCCACACATTACAACTCACCCAATCCACAAATTTTGATAAAAGACTACATATTTTTATGCAACAACTTAAGTAGTGCAACCAAGATCAAGAAATGTATTCATGCTCCCACATACCATCTTCAAGGTCGTAGCATGTATATTGGAACTTTAGCATGATTATGGCTCGGTTCCTAAGCACTTTGACCTTCTTGTCCAATATGCGCACTGGTTGGACCTCAAAGTTTCCTACATCCTCCACCTAGATCATAGTTCAATCAATTACGTGGTTAGGATTAGGCACATACGTTTTAAGCAAAGATACATGAAGAAAATTCCACACACTCATGGATGCAGGAAAAATAGCATGTATGCAACATGCCCAATCCTTTCTAGAAACTTCCCAATTTTAATGAACTTTTCTTAGATTTCACTTTCAAAATGCATGGTCACCCACTCAAAATTCTCTGTGTTTTACCTTTGTCTGCAGAACTTTTATACTTATCTTGTGAAGAATTTAATTTTTTCTTTATATTTACCATATGCTCTTCCATTTCCTTGAGCAACTCTAGCCCAACAACTGTTTTGTTTGCTAGGTTGTCCCAAATCACTAGTGTGTTTCACTTTCTACCATACAATGCTTCAAATGGGATCATATTTAAATATGTATGATACCCATTATTATATGTGACCAAATGAAAGTATTTTTCCCACCAAGAAGGCTTGTCCATAACATACATCATCTTCATATATTCAATCACCTTATTGATTCTCTCAATTTTCCCATCTAACTCTAGATGATATGCATAGAAGAAGAGTGGAGCCAGTAGATCTGGTTAAAATTATGAAGAGTTTGAGGATGGAAGTGCAAATTTTCATGGTTGATAGTGAAAGGTTGATAAGATACCAAGAAGATTTGAACCATATCAACAGTATATTGTTATAGAGTTTGAACAATTTGCAGAGGAAAATCAATAAGGAATCTAATACAATGCAAGTAGTAGAGCACAAACCTTGTGATAGGAGGGATGATAAAAAAGGATCAAGGAAATCAAGAAATATTAGTAGGCATTATCATTCGCCTAGACATTCAACCAAGAGATCACATGCATTCTTAGAGTTGGAAAGTATCCCAAGTATATCTCTTGTCAAGCATCAAAGGAGAAGGTTTGAGTTGGATTGTTTGTAAGGAGAGATCATGAAGCTCAAGACACTAGCATTTTATGGAGAGCATAGGAAAGGTGAGGATGTTTAAGCATGATTATTGGGCATGAGAAAATATTTCTATCTTCGTAATTACTCCTCAAGCCTTGAAGCAAGAATTGTTATCTACCATCTTCAGGGGAGAGAATCCATGTGGTGGGATTAGCTAAAGCAGGTTAAGCATTTGGATGAGAAAAGAGTCTCTTGGAAGAAATTCGAGAAGTACTTTCATCAATAGTACTTGTCAACACATTACTATGACAAGAAAATGCAATATTTCTTTGAACTCAAGCTTGGAAACATGACCATGGAAGAGTATGAAAATACGTTTTTAGAACTTTTGAGGTATGTGGGTTTCATCAAGGATGAAAAGGTGAAAATTCATAGATTCGTAAGTGGAATACCATCTTTTTACATGAATAAGATTCAATTTGATAAGCCCAAGACTTTAAAAGAAGCCATAAGGAAAGATAAATATTTGTATGACCAGAACCAAGGAAGGCCATCTTTTCAAAAGGATTGGAATGATAAGAAGAAGGGAAAGATGGAGAAGTGGAAGAAGGGATTCAAGACATCATTTTTCAAGAATATCTCACAATCATATCGGCTAGGAAAACAAGTTCAAAGTGAACCAAAGATGTCAGATTCTTTGGGGAAAAGGCCAAGGCAGCATCCCATAAAGTTTTGGGGCTATGAAGGAGATCACATGTACAAGGATTTTCCTTGGAAGGGAGAGAGGACGGGGGTTGTTTATAACATCCAAGAAGTTGATATAGTGGAATACATGGGTAGGTGTGTGCCAAGGATCTATGAAGCCTTGGACAATAAACAAGCAGACTACTAATACCACATGATTGAAGGAGAAGGTAAAATTAATAATCATCCAATAGATATTTTGATTGATTCAGGAGATAGTCATAGCTATATTGATCTTAATCTAGTTGAGATATTTAAGTTGAAGAGATGAAAGCATGAAAAGTATTGGTTGGTTCAATTAGCCACTAGAACCAAGAGAAGAATCAATGATATTGTCTAAGATTTCTCAGTAGATATGAAAGGAGTTAGCACAAAATCATATTTGAACATCATACCACTTGGCTCATATGATTGATTGATTGGTATAGATAAGTACTAAGGACAGACCATATTGGTCTGAAATATTTGTTTGGATAGACAACATTAATTTCCAGATAAGTTAGATGGATGGTATTTCTCAATGAATATAAATTTGACATAAAGCATATCAAAGGCAAAGAGAACAAATTAGTTGATGCACTCAGTAGGAGGGTACATGAGATGCATCTTATAGCCATAAGCATGCACATTTCATATTTAAAAGTCATAATTTTAGAGGTTGTAAAATCAGACCATCATTATTTTCAAGTTAAGGAAATTTTATAGCAAGCTAATTTACAACAAAAAATAAATATTATAGGCTAGAAGAGGATAGGATTCTTTTTTACAAGAACAAAGTTTATGTTCCTAATTCTCGGGATTTGAGAAAATTGGAGTTGAAAGTAATGCATAATGTGCCTTATGTTGGACATTCTGGGTACTAGAAAACTATTGCAGTTGTGACAGGTCGATATTTTTGGCCTGGAATGAAGAAAGATGTGATCGATTACATCATTGGGTGCATTGACTGCTAGAAGGTAAAGGATAAGCACAAACATCTAGTTGGATTGTTACAACCATTTCCCATTCCTGAATGGAAATGGGAGATTTTCACCATAGATTTTTATTATCAAGCTATGGAAAACAATGAAACAACATGATTCCATCATGGTAGTGGTGGACAAGCTCACAAAGGTTACACATTTTATTCCAGTGAAGATGACACATAAGGCAACCAACAATGTATAAATTTACATGAAAGAAGTTGCCAAGCTACATGGTGTCCCTAAGGAAACTGTGTCTAACATAGATCCAAAGTTTACTTCTAATTTATGGAAAGGATTACTTAAAGGTTTTGGGACAACATTAAATTTCAGTACGTCATATCATCTAGAGTCAGATGGGAAAACCGAGAGAATCAATCAGGTGATTAAAGATATGTTGAGGATTTTTTTATGGACAATCCTTTTCGATAAGAAGAATGTTTTCATTTGGTTGAGTTTGCATATAATAATGGGTATCGAGAATATTTAAAGATGAGCCCATTTGAAGCATTGTATGGTAGAAGGTGCAACACACCAATGAGTTTGGACAACCTAGCAGACAGAGTAGTTTTTGGGCCAAAGTTGCTAGAGGAAATGGAAGAGCAGATGATAAAGATAAACAAGAACTTAAAGTATTCATAAGATAGGAAAAAACGTTATGTGGAAAAAGGAAGAGCACATGGAGGATTTTGAGTGGGAGACCATGTATTTTTGAAAGTGAAAGATAAGAAAAATTCATTAAAATTAGGAAGTTTCTCAAAATTGGAAGTGTGCTATTGTGGACCATTTGAGATCCTAGAAAGGATTGGGCTTATTTCATACATACTATCTTTGTCTGCATCCATGTCTGTGAATAATGCGTTTCATGTGTCTTTTATTAAAAAGTATGTGCATGATCCTAACAACGTAATTGATTGGACTATGATACAAGTGGAGCATGAGGATGAATTCCATGTCCAAATAGTGTGCATATTGGACAAGAAGGTCAAAGTGCTCAAGAACTGAGCCATTGGCCTGGTAAAGGTCCAATGGACCTACTACATCCTTGAAGATGCTACAAAGGAGCATGAGGATGCCATGCAGGAATAGTACCCGCAATTTTTTGAATAATTATGATTGTATATTTGTATGTAATGCGCTAAGTATAGTGAAAAAATAAGGGGGAGGGGAATGCCATGCCCCCAGTTTGAAATGCAGGTTGTAATTGTATATGTGTACATATGATCTTTTAGGTTGGTGATTCGGTATGTTTTGGGTCGGAATGCATCTATGTTGAAAGGCCATAGAGCCTAATAATGTAAACAGTACAAATACTCACATATATTAATAAAAATAACATCATGGTTGAAAAACAAAGGATGAAAGAGTATTGGGGCTAAGACTCCACGAGAGGGAAAGGTGAGGGGGATAGGAAGCCTAAAAAGGGGCTAATTCCAAAAATAATATAATATTCCAAGAAAAAGTTACATGGGAATTTTAGTCTAAGTTTGGGAAAAGGTTCCAAAGTGGTTCTTTGAGTGCCACATGGAAAGTTAAGGCCATGCATACTTAAACCTTGTTTTCAATGGAAAATAATTGCATTACATTCCATTAGGATTCTACTCTAATTTGAGTATGATCAATTCTTATTCTAAACCTTATCAATATTTACCATTGTGACTACTACTTGTGGAGCTCATGCTGGAGGGTGAGCTAGGGAAGATTTGTAAACCTATGTTATTTGTGAATCCCTAGAATTGTAGGTGAGTTATGTCAAGTATTTAGTGCATAGTTCTCATTGGGTTTCCTTCAAGAAGGATGGAGTCCTAGAGTGAGAATTGTTTGGGTGAATTCCCAAGGTGTGAAGCTTGAAGGGTGCCTGGAGACTCATGAATGCAACTAGATTTCCTAGAGCCATAGTGATCTAAGACTTCTTGTATAACCTGTGTTGGAGCCATGAAAGGGAAGTGGGATAGCTCGAGGGACTACAGTGTAGAGAAGGAGGTACATTTCCTTGGGTTGTGCACATTGATGGGGAATGAGAGGGTGTAGGTTAGAATTGTTGTTGGAGTTTGGTGTCGTGGCTAGATAACATCCACACTGTCTATGAGACCATAGCTAGATTTAGGAAATCCTTTGCCCTGGTGAAGTCATATCCCCAACTAAGGGGTGACCTATTGCTGAGAGAACTAGAGAAGTAGTGTTTATGGATGGGAGGAACATCTGAGGTCTACACCCAATTGGTGTCATTTACATAAGATAAGTGCTATGAATATGGTTTTATGTGTTATATGTTGCATTTCATGGTAGTGTGTTGGTTGTGGAGCCTGATTATCTTCCTAATTTATAGGTATTTTACTTTTAGCCGTGTTTATACCCCATGAAGTATTTACACC
>CBVK0102629707.1:0-12698 GCA_900067695.1 Picea abies
TGGTTGGAATCCCAACCCCAGTTAAAAGGGGTTGTGGCCGGTTGAGCTATGAAAGGCTCGGTTGTAGCTATGCTAGACATAGGGAAGGCTCTCATCCCATGTGTGAGGGTTCTTTGAATTATACATGCAAAGGATATGCACAATCATTCAATTTACAACCTCAGTTTGGCCATCTTTCTAGGGGTGGAAGGTCGTGGATTTGGTGAGCTTGGTGTCCAGCAGTGACCAGACGCTCGACCAGAATGTGATGAGAAATTGACTATCCCGATATGAGACAATGGTTTTTGGGATTCCAAAATGTACCTAGACTCGTTCAAAGAAGATCTTGGAAGTGGCCTCTGTTGTGATGCTCTTCTTGCAGGAAACCAAAATCTCCATCTTAGAAAAGTGATCAACAACCACAAAAACACAATCATTTCCACACTTGGTGGATGAGAGGCCCGACATGTAGTCCATTGAGATGGATTCCCATGGCCTGCTGGGAGTAGGAAGAGTGGTGTACAGGCCTTGTTTCTTAGTGGTCGGTTTGGCAATAGTACAGGCAGTACAGGACCTGATATACTTGCCGACCTCCTGTTGAATTTTTGGTTAGTAGAAATGTTTTTGTAGCATTGCCATTATCTTTTCGACACTGAAGTGTCCTGCCACTCGACCGTAGTGGGCTTCCCATATCAGCTTCCCTCGCTCACTTGATTAAACACAGATATGGCCCAGACGACACAACAACCCATCTTGAAGATGGAAATTATTGACAACTTCATTTGCACCCAACATTTGGAAGGTGGTGGCGAAGTCAGGGTTTGTCTCATAGAGGTGGGGCCATCCAGATGTCTCATGACCGCAAGAGTCTAGCACTGTGGTGAGTGCCACGACTGGTGGTCTGCTGAGGCAATTAGCAACACGATTGTTGCTTCCTACTTTATACTTGATGTTGAGGTGGAATTGTTGCAAGTATGTGGACCACTTTTGATGGCGGTCATTCTGCAATTTTCCCTGTGTTTGCATGAACTGCAGTGGCTTATGATCAATGTGGATGACTGTCTCCTTCCCAAGAATGTAATGTCTCCATTGGCGGCATGCTTACACAATGGAGTACATTTCTTTGTCGTAAGTAGGGTACTTATAGACAATATCTGACAGTGTCTCACTATGATAGGCCACGGGGTGGCCATGCTGAGTGAGAAATGCACCCACAGCATAGTCTGAAGCATCTGTCTATTCTATCGGGACCTAGTGGTAGCCATACTTCATATCAATCTTACTGAAGTATTTTGACCCCGTGAGTTGATCAAGGAGGTCGTCGATTTGGTGATAATGATTTTGATTAGAGCTTGGTAATCAATACAAAGTCGCCAGGTTCCATCTTTCGTTTGCAGCAGCATGATTGGGCTCCCACAAGGTGATGAGGTGGGGCGGATGTGCCCCTTTTGGAGCATTTCTTAGATCTATCACTTGATCTCCTCATTCTCTAACAAAGAGCGATGATAGACTAGCCCATTGGGCAGCGGTGCTTTCACGGTTAGTTCGATGGGGTGCTTGACCTGGCAGTGCAGAGGTACCCCTTAGGTGAGGAGAAGATATCTGAGTAATATTCCACGACCTTATCTACTTTCTTCTACTGTGTGGAGAGGTTGTCCATAGAGACCCTGGATGTGGTTGTGATCTTTCACTTATTCTAAGAGAGAATCACTAAGAAGACAAACTTCCCCATTTGAGAGATGACCTTCCTGCATTGCTTAGAAAAGATCAAGGAAATAGCACTAGCTGGGACTGCCTCAGGTATCCTATACAATTTCCTGTTCAAAGTAATAATAACACTACGAGGCCTAGACTCATATACAACATGACATTTCCATAAATAAGGTTGGCCCGAAAGAACATCACAAACTTCGAGAGGAGAAACATCTCACAATACCTCGTCCTTGAAGGGCTTGATGTTGTATGACAGTCAACACTGTTGGCTGACGCAAAGATCACTTCCTTGGCAGAGCCATCCAATGGTGTAGGGTTGTGGGTGTGGCATTGTTGGCAGGTCCAGTCTCTTGATGACCTCTACTGAGATGAGGTTCTTCTGGCTACCGCTATCAATGATGAAGTGTAGCAGGGTGCCTTTAAACCACATCCATGAATGGAAGAGGCGCTCTTGTTCTTCCGGCTTGTCTGGTTCACCAGGATGGAGCTTGGTGGTAGCAACGGTGGCACTGGGTTCCGCATCAATGATCCATCTTCCCCTTTCTGGTTCTATCTTAGAGTCAGAATCTGCATTTGATTCAGAGGCTTTCACTTCAGCCACCAGCGACTGCTTTGAGCGATAGTCAGTAGTGTTATGCCAAGGGATGTTATGGAAGTCGCACCATTTCCCGCTGTCTTTATTTGTCTTTTCGGTGTCCATATTTTCTTGTGGGTTGTACTGGTTGTCTTGATACTATCCATTTTTACTCTATCCTTTGTTCGATGGGTTGGGGCCACCCTTTCCTGGCTTTTGTTGTGAGGGTTTCCTAGGCCCAAATTGGCGTGTCTTGTGTTTAATCTTCTACTCAATTTTGATGGCATATTGCTAGTCCATGCCCAAGGATGAGATGTCCATAAATTCCATCCCGGTCTAGATGTATCTATGTAGAGAACCATGATACTTGAGCACTAGATGTCGCTCTAAATCTTTGATACCCAAGTTGGTGCACAAGGTATGGAATATATTTGTAAAATCTGGCATTGCTTGGTCTCTTTGGTATACAGGTCGTCATTACTTCCGACAGGGTAGTATTGTTCCTTAATAGCATCCCTGAAGGATTCCTAGGTGGCCATGAATGAAAATAATGAGGTTTCATCTATTTCCTTTTTCTCACATAAAGTTTCCCAGCAATCTTTGACATGGGGAAGGACTTTGAGGAGTGAAAAAGTAATATTTTCTCTATTCGAAAATTTATGAACAAAAAAATACCCTTCTAGTAGATTCAACCACTTGTCTATAGCATTTTCATCTATCTGACCTTCAAATATAGGAATATCAAAGTTTATTTGTACCTTGAAGGGGGCAACACCTCCATTCAAAGAAGATGCGTTGCCTATTGGTAGTCGCCGAAGGATTTGCGTGAAACTATCCATCACCTCATTCCTTTGTTTCCTTAGGGCTTCCTCAATCAACAGTTTTAAAGGATCTCCTATCCCATCATCCTTATTTTCTCCTGCCATGGGAGATCGCTTGGGCGTGCGAGAGCTTATGTCCTCAAGAGAAACAAGCTCGAGACCCAACTCTTTGTACTATGACCTCATTGGGGACATGCATTAAGATGACAAGGAGCAGACCGCTATGATACCACTAATCCGGATTTTATGAGCAGAACGAAATGAATACAGATTATTAACAGGTGCTTAAAACAAAATAACAGAGATATAGTAAAACCGATTTTCTATTCAATAACGAAATAAGCTGAAACTGTAAAATGTAGCGGAAAGAAGCTTGCTGGTATGGTGGTGGCTTATCTCTGAGAAGATCATTAAAATGATCCTCTGAAGTCATTTTTACAATAAACAGGAATGCCAAAAACCCTATATATTCAAAAACCTAACCCTAGGAGATGAAGCGCCAAAAGTCATGTGGGCCCTGTTTGGGTAAGTTAGTACATCAACCTCCTGGGGTCGTAACTTTTGCATACGATCTCCATTTTAGGCGTGTGATAGCCCGTTGGAAAGGTATCGTTGAGGAGATTCATTTTGGGGGTTCAATCATGCCTTCAACTATCATTGAGGAGCTCGATACCAAAAAACCTTCATTTAGGCCCTTAAAATGGCCTTGGAAGTAAAAACTGCTAAAAATAGTAAATTGCCAAAAATGTTAGAAAACTATTTTGAGCTAGTTGGAAAAGGTGGGTGGCCACCAATATCCATATGGATCAATCCTCCCTCCTTAGGAAGCAATGGTCTCCATTACGTTGATGTCCCCTATTAGATGAGGAAATTTCTGCTGAATTTGGCCCCGGGTGAGCCACTTGCCTTGGTGCAGAAGTTGCCCTGCTTTGACGACTCGATAAAGGTGGATCCTTTGTTGTTGAGTGCCCTTTATCTGTATATCCACAATATGATCATTGGATGCCTATTGTATGCAATCAGGGTTGAGATTTTTTGGTGTCAGTTGTTCTGCTACTTCTGAGGTGTCCAGTAATGGTGGGAAATAAGGGCGAAGGAGATCCACATTGAACACTAGGTGCAGGCCAAGGAAAGGAGGAATGTTGAGCTCAAAATCATTATCCTCCATGGCCTTGGTGATAGTGTACGGTGCATAACGGAGTGGATGAATCTTCCAATGGGGTCTTGTAAGGTGTTCTTTCTGCAAGTGCAATCAAACTTTGTTGCCCACTTGAAACTTATGAGGCACCTGATGTTGATCATGGCATTCTTTGTACTTGTCATTGGACTTCTGTATGATATCCTGAACCTTTTGGAAGATGTGCTGGATCCTCTCAATGAACTGGTTGGCTTTGTCTGCTTTAGTTGGAGTAGGAGATGAGTCAGTCAAGGTGACTGGAAGGGGAAGTGCAACATCTATGGGACCCAATGGTTGGAATACCAACCCCACTTGAAAGGGGTTGTGTCTAGTTGAGCTATGCAAGGATCGGTTGTAGCTATGCTGAACATAGGTAAGGCTCTCATCCCATGTGCCATGGTTCTTTGAATTATACATGTGAAGGATATGCACAATCATTCAATTTACAACCTCTATTTGGCCATCTCTCTGGGGGTGGAAGGTCGTGGATTTGGTAAGCTTGGTGTTCAGCAGTGACCAGAGGCTCGACCAAAATGTGCTGAGAAATCGACTATCTCTACTGGAGACAATGGTTTGTGGGATTCAAAAATGTACCAAGACTCATTCAAAGAAGAGCTTGGCAGTGGCCTCTGCTGTGAAGATCTTCTTGCAGGCAACCAGAATTTCCATCTTAGAAAAGAAATCAAAAACCACAAAAACACAGTCATTTCCCCGCTTGGTGGATGGGAGGCCTGACAAGTAGTCCATTGAGATGGATTCCCATGGCCTATCAAGAGTAGGAAGAGGGGTGTATAGGCCCTATTTTTTAGTGGTCGGTTTGGAAATAACATAGGTAGTGCAGGACCTGATATACTTTTTGACCTCCTGTCGAAGTTTTGGCTAGTAGAAATGTTTCTATAGCATTGCCACTCTCTTTTCGAAGACGAAGTGTCCTGCCAATCGACTATAGTGGGATTCCTAGATCAGCTTCGCTCACTCACTTGATGGAACATAGATATGGCCTATATGACACAACAACCCATCCTGAAGATGTAAATTATCGACAACTTCATTTGCACCCAACATTTGGTAAGTGGTGGCGAAGTTAGGGTCTGTCTCATAGAGTTGGGGCCATCCAGATGTATCATGGTTGCAAGAGTCTAGCACCATGGTGAGTGTCGTGACTGGCGGTTTGCTGAGGCAATCAACGATGCAATTGGTGCTTCCTGTTTTATACTTGATGTTGAGGTGGAATTGCTGCAAGTATGTGGACCACTTTTGATGGTGGTCATTCTGCAATTTTCCCCGTGTTTGCATGAACTCCAATGGCTTATGATCAGTGTGGATGACTGTCTCCTTCCCAAGAATGTAATGTCTCCATTGGTGGCATGCTTGCACAATGGAGTAAATTTATTTATCATAAGTAGGGTACTTACAGACATTATCTAACAGTGTCTCACTACGATAGGCCACAAGGTGGTCGTGCTGAGTGAGAATGACACCCACAACATAGTCTGAAGCATCTGTTTGTTCTATCGGGACCTAGTGGTAGCTAGACTTTAGATCAATCTTACTGAAGTATTTGGCCCCCGTGAGTTGATCAAGGAGGTCATCGATTCGGTGACAGTGATTTTATTCAGAGCCCGGAAATCAATACAAAGTCCACAGGTTCCATATTTTTTTTGTACCAACATGATTGGGCTCCCGCAAAGTGATGATTTGGGGCAGATGTGCCCCTTCTAGAGCCATTCTTGGATCTATCACTTGACCTCCTCATTCTCTAACAAAGAGCAATGATAGACTAGCCCATTGGACAGTGGTGCATCGGGGGTCAAATTGATGGAGTACTTGACCTGGAAGTGCAGAGGTACCCCTGTAGGTGAGGAGAAGATATCCGAGTATTCTTCCACGACCTTATCTACTTTCTTCTGCTGTGTGGAGAGGTCGTCCACAGAGACCCTGGATGTGGCTGTGATCTTTCTCTTATTCTGAGAGGAAATCACGAAGAAGACAAACTTCCCCATCTGAAAGATGACCTTCCTGCATTGCTTAGCAGAGATCAAGGAAATAACATTAGGCGGGACTGCCTCGGGTATCCTGTACAATTTCCTGTTCAAAGTAATAATAAAACTACGAAGCCTAGACTCATATACAACATGAAGTTTCCATAAATAAGGTATGCCCAAAAGAACATCACAAACTTCGAGAGGAGAAACATCACACAATACATCATCTTTGAAGGGCTTGAAGCCGTATGACAGTCGGTACTGTTGGCTAACGCGGAGATCGCTTCCTTGGCAGAGCCATCCAATGGTGTAGGGTTGTGGGTGTGGCATTGTTGGCAGGTAGAGTAGGAAGAGGGGTGTATAGGCCCTATTTTTTAGTGGTCGGTTTGGAAATAACATAGGTAGTGCAGGACCTGATATACTTTTTGACCTCCTGTCGAAGTTTTGGCTAGTAGAAATGTTTCTATAGCATTGCCACTCTCTTTTCGAAGACGAAGTGTCCTGCCAATCGACTATAGTGGGATTCCTAGATCAGCTTCGCTCACTCACTTGATGGAACATAGATATGGCCTATATGACACAACAACCCATCCTGAAGATGTAAATTATCGACAACTTCATTTGCACCCAACATTTGGTAAGTGGTGGCGAAGTTAGGGTCTGTCTCATAGAGTTGGGGCCATCCAGATGTATCATGGTTGCAAGAGTCTAGCACCATGGTGAGTGTCGTGACTGGCGGTTTGCTGAGGCAATCAACGATGCAATTGGTGCTTCCTGTTTTATACTTGATGTTGAGGTGGAATTGCTGCAAGTATGTGGACCACTTTTGATGGTGGTCATTCTGCAATTTTCCCCGTGTTTGCATGAACTCCAATGGCTTATGATCAGTGTGGATGACTGTCTCCTTCCCAAGAATGTAATGTCTCCATTGGTGGCATGCTTGCACAATGGAGTAAATTTATTTATCATAAGTAGGGTACTTACAGACATTATCTAACAGTGTCTCACTACGATAGGCCACAAGGTGGTCGTGCTGAGTGAGAATGACACCCACAACATAGTCTGAAGCATCTGTTTGTTCTATCGGGACCTAGTGGTAGCTAGACTTTAGATCAATCTTACTGAAGTATTTGGCCCCCGTGAGTTGATCAAGGAGGTCATCGATTCGGTGACAGTGATTTTATTCAGAGCCCGGAAATCAATACAAAGTCCACAGGTTCCATATTTTTTTTGTACCAACATGATTGGGCTCCCGCAAAGTGATGATTTGGGGCAGATGTGCCCCTTCTAGAGCCATTCTTGGATCTATCACTTGACCTCCTCATTCTCTAACAAAGAGCAATGATAGACTAGCCCATTGGACAGTGGTGCATCGGGGGTCAAATTGATGGAGTACTTGACCTGGAAGTGCAGAGGTACCCCTGTAGGTGAGGAGAAGATATCCGAGTATTCTTCCACGACCTTATCTACTTTCTTCTGCTGTGTGGAGAGGTCGTCCACAGAGACCCTGGATGTGGCTGTGATCTTTCTCTTATTCTGAGAGGAAATCACGAAGAAGACAAACTTCCCCATCTGAAAGATGACCTTCCTGCATTGCTTAGCAGAGATCAAGGAAATAACATTAGGCGGGACTGCCTCGGGTATCCTGTACAATTTCCTGTTCAAAGTAATAATAAAACTACGAAGCCTAGACTCATATACAACATGAAGTTTCCATAAATAAGGTATGCCCAAAAGAACATCACAAACTTCGAGAGGAGAAACATCACACAATACATCATCTTTGAAGGGCTTGAAGCCGTATGACAGTCGGTACTGTTGGCTAACGCGGAGATCGCTTCCTTGGCAGAGCCATCCAATGGTGTAGGGTTGTGGGTGTGGCATTGTGGTGTAGGGTTGTGGGTGTGGCATTGTTGGCAGGTTCAGCCGCTTGATGACCTCTGTTCAGATGAGTTTCTTTTGGCTACCACTATCAACGATAAAGTGCAGTAGGGTGCCTTTTACCCACATTTGTGTATGGAAGAGGCGCTCTCCTTCTTCTGTCTTGTCTAGTTCACCAGGTTGGAGCTTGGTGGTAGCAACGGTGGAACTAGGTTCCACGTCAATGATCCATCTTCCCCTTTATGGTTCTATCTCAGAGTCAGAATCTTCATATGATTCAGAGGCTTTCACTTCGACCACCAGCGAATTCTTTGAGCGACAGTCAGCAGTGTTATGCCAAGGGCTCTTATGGAAGTCACACCACTGCCTGGTATCTTTTTTTGTCTTTCCGGTGTCCTTCTTTGCTTGCGGCTTGTACTGGTTGTCTTGATACTTTCCATCTTTGATCTGTCCTTTGTTCAGTCAGTTGGCGCTATAACGCACCTTTTATGGATACCAAGGCTTAAACGCTCTTAAAATAAATCTATAACACCACATTGTACATAATTCATACATGCATTATATAATCCACATGCATTTAAAAAAATAAACACATTTAAGCTCAGAGTAAAACATATTATTTACTGCCATAATTAACAATCAATAACATTTAATATTAATTCATATACACAGTGGAATTCATGGTAAGATAAGCAGCACAGTCATGCAAAACATGAATAAAGCATAATCATATACTTGTCTTTTAACAGTGGTAGATTCCACCAACCAAGTGCAGGCCTTCCACGAACCTCCCAGCCTTAGACCACACTGCTCATCAAGCTCAATAGTGGGTCACCCCTGAGTTGGGACTAAGCTCCACCCCTAGACAAGGAATCCTAGGCTAGGTTGAGGTAGCCACACACAGTGCAGTACTGCATGGTCACAACAACCTACGGGGAAAAAAGACACAGGCTTTCCCAAACTGGTTCAGTAATCATAGGATGGTCTCACGGTCACAGCTCTATAACAGAGCCTCCACGCACAGGTTTGATCAATTGGATAGAGGATGCACACGAATTATGAGAGACAACATGGGATTTTCGACTCTCAGGAACGCACGAGGATTTCTCTGCAGGGGTCAGGTTGGTCGTATTATCCAAGGCTCCATACGTTTTCATGCAATCGAGTAGAATGGAGGAGGAATTCTTCTCATGTCTCATCCTGGCCATTTTATTGGAATGCGCCAAGGTTGACACTTGTCACCCATGGAACTGCATGCGTTCCACCAGCACGCATCACCCTTGTACGTCCTCCTCTAGCTAGAACTTAGGATAAAACATAAAATGCACATGTATTTTTGGAATAATGTTAAAATATTATTCCCAGGTTTAAGCCCCCTAGGCTAAACACTTAGCCCATTTTCCCACCTTCCAACCCCTAATCCCTTTCCTTCTCTGTGGAAGCTCAGTCCCCCTTCACTCATTCATCATGGTCGATCTACACCTGGCGCTGTTTACAATTTTATTAAATGTTCTGCATCATACAAGTACAAAATTAGGTCCTTGGCCTCCAACCCTTAGGCTCTCTAGCCTAACAATCACATAAGCCCATTGACTTATATAAAATTGGCTCACCAGCCTATAACACATATTTACAATTCATTTCATACATCATATTTACAACTGGGCTTAGCCTTGGGGACATTACAATCCCCCTCCCTTATTTTTGCACTATCCTTAGTGCAACTTTACACAGCATGTTCAAGATTTTCAAAAAGTTTCAAAAAGATGCGAGTACTTTGCCCGCATAACATCTGCATGCTCCCATGTCATGTCCTCAGGACTGTACCAGGTCCACCGGACCTTTACAAGTTCTATAGCTTGATTCCAGAGTGATTTTCTTTTCCTGTCCAATATGTGAACATGATGCACTTGCAAGACACCCTCTGGTTCCACCTGAATCACATTCCAATCGATAACATGATTAACATCAGGTACATATTTCTTAAGTAGTGAAACATGAAATACATTATGTTCAGTCATAGAGGCAAGTAATGCAAGAAAAGTATGCAACTAGCCCAATCCTTTCCAGGATCTCAAATGGCCCACAAAATCTTGCTGCCAATTTGGCGCAACATCCTAACTTCAGGGAACTCCTGTTGGTCTTCACTTTCAGGAAAACATGGTCGCCCACTTTGAATTCTCTATGGTTTATGTTACTATTAGTGTAACTTTTCTGCTTATCCTAGGCATCTTTCAGATTCCATTTAATCCTTATCATTTGGTCTTCCATCTCTTTGAGCAGCTCAGGCCCAATCACTGCTCTGTCAGTTGGATTATCCCAACTTACTGGTGTGTTGCACTTTCTTCCATAAAGTGCTTCGAATGGGCTTATCTTCAATGATGTATGATACCCATTATTGTAGGTGAATTCTACCAAATGCAGGTAGTCTTCCCAGCTTGATGGTTTATCCATCACATACATTCTCAGTGTGTCTTATATTACCCTGTTCACCCTCTCTATTTAACCATCAAACTCGGGATGATACGTTGTACTAAAGTTCATATTTGTTCCGAATCCTTTGAACAGTCCTTTCCAGAAATTTGAAGTGAATTTCGGGTCCCTATCAGACACAATTGTCTTAGGAATTCCATGCAAGCATGCCAATTCTTTTAAGAAGATATCAACAACATCTGTTGCCTTGTGAGTGGTTTTCAGTGTAATGAAATGGGCAGCTTTAGTAAGCTTGTCCACCACCATCATGATTGAATCATGCTGCTTGCTTGTTCTAGGTAGTCCGATGATGTTACCATGTCCCATTTCCATTTAGGAATGGGTAAAGGCTGCAGCAACCCTGTTGGGTGCCTATGCTCAGCCTTATCCTTCTGGTACTCCATACATCTGGCGATGTATTCAGCAATTTCCTTCTTCAGACCCGGCCAAAAATAATGGCTTTTGACTGCTGCCACAATCTTCTGATATCTAGGATGTCCAGCATAAGCCACATTGTGCATCTCCTTTAGAATTTCTAGCTTCAATTCTCAAACATTGGGTACATACACTATGTTTTTATACAAAAGTAAACCATCAATTCCCAAGGTGTAACTTGCCTTAGTCTGTGGTCTCTCACGCTGCTGTAGCTTCTCTACAAGACCTCTATACTGCAAATCAATATTTGCAGCTTCCAAAATTCTATCTTTCATCTTAGACAGGTACATTCTAATGGTTGTAGCATGTATTTCATGCACTTTTCTGCTGAGTGCATTAGCCACCTTATTTTATTTCCCTTTGATATGCTTGATATCAAAGTCATATTCGCATAGAAACTCCATCCATCTGATTTTCCTTGCATTTAAAGTCGGTTGATCAAATAAATACTTCAGACCATTATGGTCTATTCTCAACTCGAATCTTTTTCCCATGAGGGAATGTCTCCATTTCTTCAAGGCATGGATGATTGTTGCTAGCTCTAAATTGTGAGTGGCATAATTCCTTTCATGCTCTTTCATCTTTCGAGACTCATAACAAATTACAAATCCCTCTTGGCTGAGAACTCCTCCCAGCCCCTCCTTACATGCATCGGTGCACACTACGTAATCCTTATTTGGATCTGCAATCTTCAGGATTGGGGCACTGTTTAGCAGCTGCTTCAATCGCTGGAAGCTGCTCTCACATTCTTCGGTCCACTAGAACTTCTTCTCCTTCCTTTGCAAGGAAGTGATAGAATGAGATATCCTTGATAATCTGGCTATAAACCTTCTGTAGTAGCCTGCCAGACCCATAAAATATCTAACTTCTACCACATTCCTTGGAATTTACCATTCTCGGATGGCCTCCACTTTTTCAAGATCCACAACGATCCCCTCTTCTGAAATAATATGTCCCAAGTAATGGATCTTCCTTTGATAAAATGAGCATTTGTCAGTCCAAACGGCATCACTGTGAATTCATAATGACCGTACCTTGTTCTAAAGGTGGTCTTGCTAATGTCCTCATCATTTATTCTCACTTGGTGATATCCATATCTGAGATCTACTTTTGAGAATATTTTCACATCCTTAAACTGATCAAAAAGGTCATCAATCCTTGGCAGAGGATACTTGTTCTTGACAGTGACCTTATTCAACTGTCGGAAATCAAGGCACAGCCTCAACGTCCCATCTTTCTTCTTCATGAATAGAACTGGGGATCCCCAAGGTGACACACTGGGGTGAATGTATCCCTTCTTTAATAGCTCTTCGAGCTACAATTACAACTCTTTCAGCTCTGGCGTACTCATTCTATAAGGAGCCTTCGAAACTGGAGTTGCTCCAAGCATCAAATTTATAGAAAAATCGATGTCCCTCTTTGGAGGCAGTCCGGGTACCTCCTGAAATACGTCCTTGAACTCGTTGAATACCTCGCGGTATTCCAAATTCAAGACTACATCTCGGGATGCTTCTTCCACCCGAGATGCAAATAATTGACATCCTTTCCAGTAACATTTCTTTAGCTGCATGGATGAGATTTCCCTAACAGCCACGGATCTGGGAATTCCTTGGACTGTTACCTGATTTCCCTCTTCATTCAGGCATGTAAACCTCTTGTTA
>CBVK0102632789.1:0-18782 GCA_900067695.1 Picea abies
TATATATATATATATATATATATATATATATATATATATATAATCAAGGCGGGAATCCCTTCATTCGAAGAGAATATTATGATACGGTCTAATTTTTGGGTAGCAGATTGCAGAAATTGTTTTTTAAAAGACGTAGTATAAACTTTTAGTGTTTTTATTTTTGGGGTTTTCATCATTTTAGGGTATATTTTTCTAGTAGTTTTTCTCTAAAATCCGGTTTAAAATTTAGAAAATTTCAGATTTTGGTGGATGAAATTATATCACTGGATTTCATGGAAAAATACCCAAAGGTAAAATTGTGATTTATTCAACAACAGATTCCAATAATAATTACCTAAAAATAAAAATTATAACGTTTACAACTGTCAGTTTTCTAAAATCAAAACAGTTTTTTAAAGGAAATAAAGTTGAGGTCAACTCCTAAATAACTAACTGTTAAGGAATTAAACGGCCAACTTAAAACAGATTAAACGGCCAAATTAATCGAAGCATTTCCTTTCGTTCGTTATGAAAGTGAAAACCTCCTTTGAAAAAAATTATTACCATACTTTTAATACTCAAGCAGACAGACAGACATTCAGGACAGATCAACCAGTGACACTTCCAGCTGTACCTGAGAAGTACTACTGGGATTTACTAAATCCGAGAGCAAATGCATTGTAGCTGTTTAACAGTTACACATATTTACTTGAAAAACAATGATGTCAAATTTCTATCCCAAATGATTGAAATAATGATAATATGGAAAAGATTTAGTGGAATGATCTGGAATAATGATAATATGGAAAAGATTTAGCGGAATGATCTGAAATACAGGGGCGGGGAATCAGAGGGATATGGTCGGTGAGGTGTGGGATTCACCACATGCAATAAAACAAAAGTAAAATCCTGGGTATGAAGTTTATAATGAGGTCGTTAACACCAAGGAAGATCCCAAATTAGTGGGAATAGAGAAAACATCGCTTTGAGAACCAAGTAGATGATTGCAAGTTGCAACAGTGCAAGTAGTTTAATTGTGCGGATGCATGGGCGAATCATAATTTTTACTAATAAATTGTGTAAAATATAGGTTGATATATTTTATCAAAAACAAAACCCGAAAATCTACGCTAAATTTGGGAGTAGATACTCAAATATAGTAGAGAGCACCACATGGAATGGATTTGTTTAAATAAATTGAATCCGAGAACCTTGTGGGTGGTGGGATTTACTTGTCCGAATGTCACCCATGCTTTCTCCATACATCCTCCACCTGTTTTCCCTATATTACTAACTGCTTGTAGGTCTGTGTGTGCATGCAATTTTACTGGGACTGCTATCTATAGCTTCTGCTGTAACAGAAGACTTGCTGGAGTATTATATCACCTGGTGGCTTCCTCCCATTATTTCGATAGAAAACAGAGCGAAACAAAACAAGGAACAGTTTACAGCTAAAAGAAGGTAGAAATCTCTAATAATGGAAGAATCATTCTCTACTGTGATCCCCGTGTCTGCTGTGAAACCAGTGAGTTTACAGCCATGGAATAGCAGTCCGGGACACGAGGACCTTTATTGCATGAATAGGCCTCCGAGATCGGATTTGAGCAGCACATATGACATAAATTCCTCCACTTCACAGGCCAAGAGTGATCATTGTATCAATAGTGACTTAGTTTGGCTTCCTGAGGTATCTTCTTCTGATATAAATGAAAACCATGAAGGCTTCGATCTCAACTTGACTTTGGATTTAACATTGCGGGTCAATCAAGCAGACGGAAATCGTATAGCCCCCCAGCCAAGTTCCCCAATAGCAGGAGGAATGGAGCAGGAAACAATAGTGGCAGCAAGAGATTTTCAACTCCAAACAGTAAATAGACGAGAAAATAATAATGACATATACTCTGTTTCTAGGGATATGGTGAATGCAGAATTTGGGTTTGAAAGGAACTGCCATGAAGCAATCGTAGGCCAAGCAAGGACAGTTCGGTGCAGTGCTTCGGTCACATCAAAAGAGAATCAGCAGGAGACTCTTATGATTAACTGGAATGAAGCTAAGCATTTAGCCATTTCTTCGAATATATCGAGGCAGACTCGGTCATTTGGAACAAATCATTCTGGAATGACTTTACTGGATGGGTTCTGCAACTTGAGCCAGGACAAAGTACTCCAGTTGTCTAACTTTGATCCCAAGTTGACAGACAATGACTTCGCAGATGCTGATCACTGTTCGAATTCAACTATAGAGTAAAGTCCTAGCCCTTATCTATTTTCTGGGGAATAGTTTCTGTACTATTATTGTAAGTTTCTTGTGCTCGGCCTACCTTTATCCAGCAATAAACCAATCCCTAAATCGGTAGGGTCTGTCCTCTACCAAGGGCACATATAGGCCTTTATTGTTCATCCCCTTGGCTTTGGAGAGGGTCAGATTTGGGGAATGTATTTAAACTATAATATTGATTGCAAATCTGTGAGTGCTTGCTTGGTGCAGATTTTCAAAACTACTGCGAAACCAGGAGTGCTTAATCAGTACAGAGTACTGCGAAAATTATAACTATCTAACCAACACAGAGTTATATTTGAGTCTCGAGCTTGGCCAGCGCCACTATACTTGTAAATAGTTTGATTTTTATTTAATAGTTAAATGATTCCAGGGCAATCAGTTTTTAATTTTGCTTTCAAAATTCACTCTTTTATAATCAGTTTTGCATTTCATGTTTTGTTTTTTTTGCATTTATATTACAGTGGGTTAATTGCTTGTTTATATTATGATCATATTTCCATTTTTCCTTCCAAATTTCTAAACCTTTATGTAAAGGTACTTCGCTGCTGCCTTTTCTTTTCTTTTCTCATTCAATCAGTGGTTCATAGCTTATGCTACGGGAGTTTTGAATCAGGTCGCACTTGATTTGCTATATTAATCTTGTTTACACTTATTTTATTATGATATTCGCAACGAGCATCTTGTTTGTAAGGAATTTTGGAAGTCATGTGAACATTATTTTCTTTTATGATCAATTGACATGTGTCTAGCTTACCTGCTTTTTCTGGGATAATTTTGACAGGGACCGAGTAAGATGTTGGTCTCCCATTCGGGCTAACCAGAGGAACTCTCTCTGTCCCATTCCTAATCCTTCTGGAGAAAATCAACAAGGTGCCATGGCAGGAAGGTTTGTGCAGGGCCATGGAAATTCATTGTATGTCAAGGTGAATATGGATGGCATGCCCATTGGTAGGAAACTGGATTTGAATGCTTATGAATCTTATGAGACTCTTGCTCAGGATTTGAAGAATATGTTTCAACTAACCACTGAGGGTGAGTATCTTTTGATCTGATTTCTGTGTCTATAGCTTTTATTCATACAACAATTTAGGCTGAAACGATATGACTTTCAGATTACATCGAAGCTTGCCTTCCTATGGCGAAAAATCCTGCTGTGAAGCCTTTAACGCTTTTGGACCCAACTGCTGATTTTGTACTAACCTATGAAGATAATGAAGGAGATTGCATGTTTGTCGGGGATGTTCCATGGAAGTAAGCTCTGATTTATAGGTCCCTAGAAGTACCATACTTCTTACTAGTTTGAATTCTAGTAAAACAAAATATCCAAAAGGACTGTGCATTCCTACCTGGGTTAATTTCAAAATTTCAAAATTTTATTGATAGAACTATGTTTTGCAGAATGTTTCTTCGGACAGTCAAACGGCTAAGGATCTTAAAAAGCTCCGGCTCAAATGCCTTTGGTATTCTAAATTCAATCTTCCAGTCCTTATTTTTGCATTTTTTTCTCTTATTGTAAGATAATTTGGAGGGTTACTCTGATTTGTTGTTGTTTCTTATTAGAACACTTCTGCATGTTTCGGTAGCTGACAGTAGGGGTGATTTATTTGCAGCTAAAAAATGTTCAAAGAAGGGAAAGGCGACTTGAGTGGCTGTGCCCATCTCAGGGTCCAGTCAGGCATAGATCCTGTCCCTTGTACCGCCATGCCCATCTAAGGGTCCAGTCAGTCATAGATCCTGTCCCTCCTACGGCCTTTGAAGCAACAGGTTAGAAGATCAGATGATTCTCATACTGCTCCTGAAGACCATGTTGCAGAAGGCGCTTATTATTATTTTTCAGCAATTCCATCTTCCTGCCAACCATTTTTTCTGCCATTTTCCATTCTTGATTATGATATATAATTTAATTTTAACTGTTGGTCTAAACTTTTTCTTCCTAAAATTTGGGAAGTTCACATTGATCTATTTCTTATGTGCTTCATATTGTTTTCTCCTCTTTAAGTAGTATTGTACAAATTCATTAGACTGGCTTACCAGAGTTGTACTCATTGATTTTGTCTTATGGCAAGATTTACAAAATCAATTAATTTGAACATCTGACAACACTAGGATCTTTGTTCTCAACATTGGCTTTTTGTTGGAATACATTTTCTTTCTCCTTCTTTCTTCATAAACAAATGTTTAACCCATGGGACATTCCCAATTGTACCAAAAATGAAAATTTTCCGCAGATCCTCTTATTTGTGCTTGAATTTTGATCTTGTTCTCACCTTGGGTTCTATGCTTGTTCAATGTTTAATTGTTTGCTTTTGTGATCAAAGGAACCTAAGTTTTTCTCCATAGAGCTATATTGTTTTAGCATATATAGGGGTCTATCTCATGAACCACTGAATTCAGGATTAGATGCATATTTTCTGAGCTATATTGCTCATCAGCTGGTAATTGAACATGATGACTCTCATTGGATTCTGAGGTAGTTTCTTGTGATTACTCTAATAACAATGGAAGCTACGGAGACAGCAGTTTAAAGTTGGGTTTGAATTTAACACTTTGGCTTGATCATATACAGATAAAGCATATAAATCTCCAGCACTAGACAGTATGGTAATACTAATAATAATATGTGATGTACTCTGATTCTAGGAACATCGTGAATGCCTAGGTTAGGTTTTAAAAAAGCTACAATGAAGTGATTATAGGCCAACCAAGGCCAGTTCATTGCAGTCCTTCCTCCACTCTGAAAGAGAATCAGCAGGAGATCCCTGTGATTAAGTAGAGTGAAACCAAGCAAAAAGCTACAATGAAGTGATTGTAGGCCAACCAAGGCCAGTTCATTGCAGTCCTTCCTCCACTCTGAAAGAGAATCAGCAGGAAATCCTTGTGATTAAGTATAGTGAAACCAAGCATTGGACATTATTTTGGAGAATTAGCGATCCCTGAAATGAAGATAAACAAATGAAACTAGAATTTGTGTGACAATAATGTGAAATGAGCATGCATGGTTGTAAGCATTTTTGGAGGATTACCAATCCTATATATAAGGTGTTTGAGCATTTGAAATGCGGATCCTTCATGATGCTTATCATAAATCCATAGTAGGTGAAGCCAAAGGCAAGAATGGAAGAATCCCAACATGGCCTTGGTAAATAAACAGAATTCTGTAAATTCTTTTTTCCAAAGCCTTTCCCTTGAAGACAATTCAAGACTACTTTACAGAGAAAAGAGGAAATCCCTGTGATTAAGTAGAGTGAAACCAAGCATTGAACATTATTTTGGACAATTAGCAATCCCTGGAATGAAGATAAACAAATGAAAATAGAATTTGTGTGACAATAATGTGAAATGAGCATGCATGGTTGTAAGCATTTTTGGGTAATGGTAATAATTGAAGCATGGAATGAAGATAAACAAATGAAAATAGAATTTGTGTGACAATAATGTGAAATGAGCATGCATGGTTGTAAACATTTTTGGGTAATGGTAATAATTGAAGCATGTCGGAAGATTACCAATCCTATATATAAGGTGTTTGAGCATTTGAAATGTGGATCCTTCATGATGCTTATAATAAATCCATAGTGGTGAAGCCAAAGGCAAGTGTGGGAGAATCCCAACATGGCCTTTGTAAATAAACAGAATTCTGTAAATTCTTTTTTCCAAAGCCTTTCCTTGAAGAAAATTCAAGACTACTTTACAGAGAAAAAACATGTGTTAATTTATAGTAAAGAAAGGATGTGTTAATTTATAAACTTTAACAGGACCAGGAACATATTCTCAAACTAATTATGAGGCATTGCTTTGACCTTACCCACTTTTAAGATCTACCCAGAGCCCCTACAAGGCTACTAATTATGAGGGCTTGCTTTGACCTTACCCACTTTTAAGATCTACCCAAAACCCCTACAAGGCCCTACAAGGCTAATGCATAAATAGGGAGATATTATCGAATACTACATAATACCTATATACAAGGTAAACTATCTAAATGTAAGTCATTTTTATAAATGTAGAGGAAATAGTAGTAAAGTTGAACGCTCTTGAAATTTTCTTTGATATTTAAGAATATAGACAGACAATATACAGACGAAATTAGAGAGTCTGTCCTACCTTATGAATCCCAAGCATAAACAGTGGATTCTGTCTGTACACTCGGTGTCCCTCTCCCTGCTAATAACAAATATATAATGTCCTACGTTATGAATCCCAAGCATAAACAGTGGATTCTGTCTGTACACTCGGTCTCCCTCTCCCTGCTAATAACAAATATATAATGTGAAAAACGCCTCTTCCCAAGATAGATTCTGACCGAGTATATTATTTTCAACAATCTAACATGTGTCATTTCTATCTTCCCAATATACTCGACCGAGCATATTAGTTTACCGTTTCAATAATATATAAGGACAAATTCTGTTTTTATCAAATTTTGTTTGAAGTTACCGAGCATATTAGTTCGCACATGTGTCGTTTCAATAATATAGAGGGATAAATTCCGTTTTTTATCGAATTTTGTTTGAAGTTACAATATTATTGATTCATGAAAATTTTCATTTGTCTCCTATTTTAACTCATTTTAAATAATTTAATCATAAAAATGAACGACACAAAACCGAATTTTAGTCACTTTGCAAAAAATTGAATTTGTAATCATTTCTGCAGATTGTGAAATACGATGTGTAATCATTCCAGTAGTTTTTCTTTTGGTTCTTTGGCCAAATCTTAGCATCAGTCGCCTCCCAGGTTAGCGAGACATCTCAATTTAATAGTTTATTTATAAGGTATCTTTTGTCAAATTTCAATAATCTACATGTTAAACTTGTTACAACTCAAGAACAATATTATGAAATACTATGTGTAATAATTCTTGTAGTTTTTCTTTGGTATCTATGTGTGAATCGTAGCATTAGTTGCCTTTCATTTTAACAAGGAAACAAGAAATTTAGTTGCCTTTCATTTTAACAAGGAAACAAGGAATTTAATCAAGAGATATGCTCTGATGTTGGTGATTTTTAAACTCTTTTGTCATGGTGTTGTTAGAAATTTATTCTTTAGTCAAAGCCAAAATCATTTAGTAGGATGTAAAGTGTTTTCTACCATATTTTAAGGCTTGGATTAGACAATTTGACCAAAATTGGATTGTGTTGACATGTTGGTGGAGGATTGAAATGGAGAAAAACTCTAGATGAGGAGGTAGAGAGTGGATGGTAATGTTGAGGAACCCAATATAGACAATGGGGAAACATTACTAGTCATTTAAATGTTTTTGCTCATTTATTCATAATGTTTTCTTTTCAATATAATGTGTTATTTATAAAATAACACATTATATACATATATACTCTTTTATAGTGTTTTCCTATTTCCAAAAATCTCGGGGTCATGTTTCCAATGCATATTTCTTTTAAAAAATTGTACCAATTTCCTTGTATCTTGCAACTTAGAGGATGATAATAAAATGGTTTAAGGAAATGGATTGAGGATAATAATAATAAAAGGGTTAATGAAGAAGCTCGATTTAGGAATCGACATGTACAATTGATCACTTTGTTCTAAAAATTTCATCTCATGAGAATAGATTTACACTCAAAGAATTGAATCCTACCAATAAAACTGAAATATTAGGAAACTCCCTATCAAAAATTCAGATCTACAATTATTGAAACAAAGGATTGAATATTCAAGAGTGTAGACATAGCATATTAGAAGATTGAATCAAATCAACAATGATTTGGATAGTAAATCTAATAAAATAGAAATATTGAATGTGAATCAATGTACTAAAAGTTTGTACAAGCAATCCCATCTCTTTATATTATGCTAAAAGAAGGATTACATCCACTCTACTCTACTTACACAACAACTCTCCATAATCCCACATTGCAAATCACATTGACTATTTGTGTAATTAGTTTTCCCTTCTCTCCTTTAATAACAAGAGAAGAATAGGCTAAAAACATGGCTAAGAATACCCTCAAGAGTGGTGTGCTACATATTCTCATCGATGCAAGGGAATCTTTCTTAAGTGATGTGTTGTAACATCGCCATTTTTAATCCCTAGTTTAGCGAAGTATAATGTAAATATGATGTAGGACCACAAGCCTAACGATGTAATATCTAAACATTGTATATCAAAAAATAATAAAACAAAATGTATCACCAACTTCAAACAAAAAAGGACAAAGTCATGGCGACTAAGTTTCCACAATAAAAGGGGGTCCAAGGGGGAATTATACATGCTTATTAATCATAAGCCACTTTTCTAAAAAAAAATTGTATGAACCTTCTTTTTTCACTTTTCAATGTTGGAGAGCTCCAATCATTGAATACATGTAAGAAGGTTGGTGGGAAAAGTCACTGCACATAGTTATTGAGAGCATGGGGCTAAGTACAATCAACATTTGGGAATGTGAGAGTCAACTTTCAAGGTTAAAGGAAACTTGAATGGGTATTGTAGGTAGTTTTTAGAGCTTGGGAAAGGGAGTGTTGAGTGTTAGAGATTGAAGGAAGCCACAATGGGCATGTAAAGCAACTTGTTGGAGCTATAATTGCATGAAGAAGTAGATTGTTAAGCTTGTAAATTGACATTTATGTGTAATAAATTACCCTATAGAAAATGATCTTGATGTTGTGAGTTTTTCAAGTTGCAGGTGGAATTCCTGGAGTCCGCAACAAAGATGTTTCCTATCCAACCCGTGTTGGAGCCCTAGAGGGAAGTTGGATAGCCTGAGGGATTGTGTGACAGAGAAGGGAATCCCATTTCTTGGGCTGTGTAGGTTGAGAGGAAATAGGGTTGGTGGATTGGGATGGTTGTAGGAAATTAGATTGTTGTGGGTTATATTGGGCTATGAGTTAACAACAGTAACCCTTAGGAGACATCCTTTCTTTTGGATTCATAGTCATAGCTCGATGGTGACTTTCTGTTGAGAAATTGATTAGCAACTCTATGGTTAGGTGGAATGTATATCCTCTGTGGTTGGTTGCCCGTTTTCCTACAAAGATAAATGTTTGTATCTATGTGTTTTAATTTCTAACGTTTTACTCCACGTATTGAGTATTTAGTTATTACTTTACATATTAAATAGACTACATTGACTTTTTTAAAATTATTTTAGATGCATGGGAGTTTCTCTCATGATGCAAGAATTTAGTTTAAATTGTTGGGCTTAGTAGCATGTGTGCTACAAAGTGGTATCAGAGCGTTGTTTGTTGTAAGTTTTAAAACTTTTAAAGTAATGCAATACACAGGCAAATTCTTAAAAAAAAGGAACACAATTGAAATCACACTTGTATTCACAGATATTTTCCCTAGAAACACAAACTAGGAAAGCAAGTAGCCTATTTAGAGCCGTGTCAACCCTTGGATTTTCACCCTTGAAAATCGTGAGGGTTAAGAGCCAACACACAATATTTGGGATGACATTTAGATATTTTCCCAGAGTTTTAGCACTTGTGTGAGCGATAGGTTGGTCTCCATCAGAGACAGATGTAGGACTAGTATGTGATTGTTTCTACTTCAAAGTTAGAGCTAGCATAGTTTCACATGGATTTGAGAGAAATGTCTATTTATAACAGGTGACCCTATTTTTTAGGAGACAACGAATGGAGACTCATTTGAAAATTTTGAGCATACAGAGTTGGTCCTTGCATGATACTAAGCCCGATGGAATTTTTTTGGACGACATGCGAGTACTTTCTATTTTTAGCATGTTGATCTCTAGGCCTCAGATCAAGATTCTGAGCGTGTAATATTCATCCTTGAGACATTATGAGTCTATTCAACCTTTTCCAGGATGACATGAAAATATTTTATATTTTTACCAGGACGAGATCGAGGGGTCAGATGATGATTCCAAGCATATATATGGGTTCCTTAAAGAAAATTGAATACAATGAGCCTAATTTGAGTGACATGCAAGGACATATTAATTTTAGTAGGTGGAGCACCAAGCTTCTCATGTCATTTCTAATCACATATTTGGAATCCTCATGGAAAATCAAATCCGATGAATATGATATCATTAGCATAATGTGAGATTCATTTTTTAGCAACTATGTTTATTTTTATACATTTGACACATGGCGGTGGTCTCCTAGTCATCATTGATATATTTGGTAGTTTCCTATTTTTTAGGATTCGATCCCTATTTTAGCAATTTGTATTTATAGTAGGGGTGGTCACCTCCAAAGGTGACAAGTGGCAAGGTTAGATTCTGACATTTGGCAGTGATGAAGTTAGCATGTGCAAGTTGGGTGGCATAACTAATAAGGGAGCGCACTTTCCAAAGGATTAATGAAAATATTTATAATTAATTAATAAAAGGTGGCATTTGGATGAGATGGGAAGTCTTTGGGCATGTTTTGACTAATTAAACCCTAACTTACTTTATTTTCCTTCACTCACCATATATACTACATTCCATGCATTCAATTCTTTATTTCTTCACACATGTGCCTTATCATTCCCTCAATTATGTTTTTCCCTACTTTCTAGCATTAATGTGCCTCCATTTTCCCTATTTATTATCCTAACTCCTCTCTCTCCCTATTTTTTACATTTTCTTAATCAACCTTCGTTTCCCCTATTTTTTAGTATTAATACACCTCCCTTTTTCCCTACATTCTAGTAAATTCATTCTTTAAAACATCACCATTTCTCAATTCTTATTCTTTGGCATAATTACCCCTAACATTATCCCTATTTCTCTATTTCCCATGTATTCATGTGATTTCCTTTACTCATGCACACCCTTTCTTTAATTGTCTCTCTCTTTTCCCATTAATTCACTTTCCATCTCTCCCTGTTAACCCCACAAATGAACCCTTTATTACATTTAACCTCTCCCTCATTCATCCATTTATGTCTTTCCTTTACCACATGTACTTTCAACCATTAAATCTTCCTTCATTTCTAAATTTAAGACACAACTCCATTATTTTCCCATGCACACTCTTTATTTATTTATTCCACTACACATCCTAATTCCCTAATTCATGCACTTTAGTTCCTAAACTTTAGTGTGTACCTCCTTTTCATCTCATGTAGCCTCCCTATTTTATCCTTTATCTCCCATTTTCCATGCACTCACCCTCATTATTTCTCCTCCCACATGTTAAACTTCTTTTCCCCCTCACACATGTGCACATTTATTTTCCTCCCATGTGCATCACCCTTTTATCATCTCTCACTCGTCTTTCACTCTCACATGTGGGATTTTTTACATTATTGCACATGTGTTATTCACTCCCATTACTTCCTCATGTGCTTTCCTATTCCATCTCCTTCTCTCATGCACCCTCATGGCCTTTTTTTTTTGTTTTGTTTGAGAAGTGCATAGAGACAATATATTGGAGTGTTGGTCACATGTTTATGGTGGGTTTTTTGTAGCAGTAGCTTACACTATCTCTCTCTCTTTTCTTAGTCTCTCCTAGTCTAGCTACTCTCTCTTTGATCAAGGAAAATCATTGTACTGGTTTTGGACGTGTCTATTGTTGCACAATCAACCCTTTGGAAAGACTTAAAATAAAGAAGTGTTATGTTTTCATCGAACTTTCCTTGTGGTCGGTATCATGTTCTTGCTTTTGTCCATTGATTAGTATATTTTAACATTTTTTTATGATCGATTTCATTATTTTAATTGGTTTTCCTTTGTTATTTCTTTCATCTTTCTCATGCTAACACTGTAAGATCTCTCCAAGCTACTTTAACCTATCTTTTCCTAACACTTTGGTGGAGTGTTTACACGTTTTCCAAAACAATTTTTCTACTTTTTGTGTTTTTTTTTGTAGAAAATCAGGTTCAAATCAATAGCCCAATACCTAGGGAATCCCCCTTGAGGTTGGCACACACCAAGCCAAACGAAGAGGAGGATTGATCATGAAAATTTGGGGCATTCTTTCCTTTAATTAGCCACATTTCCATCATTGATTTCTTAATTATCTAATCTTATTAGAGGGTGAAAAAGAGTGATAACAAATTGGCGCCATTGTCGAGGAATTCAATCCTTGGTAAAAATGACATTAGTGAGTTTATTTTGATTGGTATACTTTATTTTAGATCACCTGGTGACTCCACAGAATAGGGGAACTTACACAAGAATATCATTCGTTTTAGATTCCCTCACAAGGTCTAGTTCCAAGCTTGAGAAAACTATAACATATTTCGAAGTTTGTAAGCATATTGAGTTATTTGGTAAATTATACGATGACAAAAATGGTGATTCTAACCACAACACATTCATATTTAGTTTTATTGTTATCTAAGGCCAATATTATGTCAGTAGTTATGTTTTCTTCAATCTCAAATTTCCAATGTCGCTACAGCTATGAGGCCATGAGTAAGGTGCATATTCTCAATTGTTGACCCACTGAATTTTTTTGCATTCCCAGATTACCCTCATGATTTCCATGCAAGTGAATATCTTAAATGATTACCTCAGTTCACAAAGAAGTTTGAAGTGTTGACTGAGGATCACTTGGCCGAGCCTGTAAAGTGGTGGATGAATTGAGCATGGAACATGAGGATGTGGTGACGAGGATGTTTGTGTCAACCCTGGAGAGGGAGGCAAGAACATGGTACAAAATTTTTCATGATGCCTCCATTGATGGATGGGATTCATTCCAAGTGAAGTTTCTTGAAATGTGGGTGGATAAACCAAGCAATTTTTCCTTAATTAATTCCTTTTACAATATTAAGAATAATGGGGATGATACTACCATTGATTTTAATGCTTGTTTTTCTAAGACTTATTATAAAACTCCTCCTACTATAAGGACTAATGTTGTGTATGATTTTATTTTATATCTTGAGGCATTTGATGGAATTTTTGGTACTTTTGGTAGGAGGAGTTTTATAATAAGTCTTAGAAAAATAAAATATGGAGGCCCAAGCTTCTTCTATCAAGTTAGAAATAATTTTTCTTCCATCCTATGGTTTCCTTATGATCCATGATTTTCACCCATTGGTTATTACACGAGTGCAGGAAGCCCTTGTTATTGAAGATGAATCACGACTTGCACCGTTTCAGGTTCCTAGAGATTAACATGATGATGATGGCTAAGGTTTGAATGATCAGGAACAAGTACCTACACCACTTGAGTAGTATGCAGAGTTATAGGAAGATGAAAGTGAAGATTTTAATTCTCAACAATGTTCATTCATTCCTTCTATTACTTTTGATAAAAAAATTCAAGAGGAGGAACCACAAGTCAACCAAGTAGAAATCAATCAACAAGAGGATTCATCCTTTTCTAGCACAAAAATGGTTTAGGAATAGCTTGATACATACATGTACAATAAGAGGAGCCAATTTTGGTTCAACCAAAGGATATATCCCTTACATTTTTCCTATGATCATTCATCTAGAGGTTGTTCTTCAGGATCTTTGGATTGATCAATGCTTGGATTTCAAGGTTCATCATGACCCAGTTGAACATAGGAAGATAGAGGTATTTCAGAAGGTAGATTCCAAGAGTTTTTATTCTCATGAATTCATGCTTATTACTATTGAAATACCATGCTCTAAATCCCAACTAGCCTTTAGTCAACCGACACCCTTTAGTTACGCCTTCACTAAAAAGTACAATAAGGCATCCTTCCAACATAAGAAATTTCACAGTGAGTTCCACTTGAAGGTTGTTTGTTGATCACTCCCATTGGGATAATCATTTGGCTCCATGGTTACATTGATCCTTTCATTATGAGGATTCTAACATGACAACTTTGAGGTAAGCTTCTTTTGTTTTAGGGGTAGTTGTCCTTTCTTTCTACTTGTTATTTTAATCTTTCCTTACTGATGATTTTTAGTTTTTAGGAAAAAAATTATGTTTCCCTTTAGAGTTTTTCCTTTCAATTATTTACCTTTTATCCTTTTCTTAACTGCCACTAATTTTTTCCAAATTATATTAGCATGTTGTTGTCTCTTGTGATGTTTTTATTTTCATAGTATACTTCTTTTCCACTTTTCTATTCTTGGGTTAACTCTCTGTGTATTATCTTTCATATGTCGAGGCTTTGAGTCTATCATTAGACTGAGCTTGGATGGGGATCCCATTTGTTCATGTTCTGAAAGCATTGAGCCTTTTTTATGTGTAGTTGAAGAGACATAGGAAATGCTTGAGTCGTATTATGTCTTGTCTCTTCATTCCTTATCATCTAGTATTCTTCTTTGAGTCAGTTGTCCCCCTCATCCAACAATAGGGATATGGTACCATTTTTTTTTCATCTTATATCTTCTTGAGTTATCACTTTGCACCGAGGGAAGAGAGACATTGCTTCTCTTATTTCTAGTAGGTCATCATGCATCGACTCTCACACATTATCTATAGATGATCCCGAAGCAGAGCTCTTTGGTAGCCATTAGCCTCATTGGTGGCTATCTCACATATGACAAGGATGAATATCATTGGGACTTGATTGGATGATCCTTGTAATTGTTTGAATTTAGAAATTCTTTCACACTGACAGGTTATGCTCGTACCTTATGACCCATTGTCATTATTGGTGGTGTTCCTTCGCACTTAGAATGTGTTTACATTATTTCCATCTTATTAAGTGACTCTCTCCCTTGTGTTGACATCAACACATTTATGACAGGGAGGAGTGTACAAATTGGGTGGTAGTAGGTAGTGGATTTCGATGAGACCCCTTGTGTTTAAATTTTTCAGTGGGAGGTTTATATTGATTTGAATCCATTTCCCATTGGATAGCATTTGGTATCACAAGTCAACTTACATGATATTCTTGATCAACTTACAAGACCTTTTCTTCTTCCACACAATTATAGGGGTATATTGGGTATACTCTTTCAGTTCCAAGAGAGAATCATTTACAACTTGAAAAGTTATCATAGAGCATAACATATTTGTTTATCATTTACATTCCGATCATATATTTGGGTCCCTTACAGAGAATCAAATTCAATGAGCCTATTTTGAGCGACATGCAAGGACTCATTATTTTTAGTAGGTCAAGCATCGAGGCTTCCATGTCAATTCTGATCACACATTTGGAATCCTCACACAAAATCGAATATAATAAGTATGATATCATTGAGATGCAACAAGATTCTATTGTTAGCAGTGTTTATTTTTAGACATTTGACATGTGGCGGTGGTCTCCTAGTCACCTTAGACATATTTGGGAGTTTCCTACTTTTTAGGAGTGGGACCCTATTTTAATAGTTTCTATTTATAGAACAAGTGCTCTCCTCCAAAGGTGACAAGTAGTAGGGTCAGATTATGAAATTTGTCACAGATGTAATTGACATGTGGCCATTGGGTGGCATAACTAATGGGGGAGCACACTTTCCAAAGGATTAAAGAAAATAATTGGAATTAATTAACAAAATTTGGTGTGTGAATGAGGTGGACAGTCTTTGGGTGTGTTTCGACTAATTAAATCCTAACTTACTTTATTTTCCTTCACTTTCCATATATATCAATTTCCATGCATTGAATTATTCTATTATTCACAAGTGCACCTTATTTATACCTTAATTCCCATTTTCCCTATTTTCTAGCATCAATTCACCTACATTTCCCCTATTTTTTAACCTAACTTCATTCTCTCTCTCTCTCCCTATTTTTGAGCTCATTGTCTTAATGAGCCTCCCTTTTGCCTATTTTTTAACATTAATGTTCCTCCCTTTTTCCTTATTTTCTAGTGCATTCATTATTTAATACACCTCCCTTTCAAAATTCCTATTCTTTAGCATAATTATCCCTGAGATTATCCCTATTTCTCTATTTCCCATGCGTGCATATGTTTTCATTTACTCGTGTGCACCCTTTCTTTAATCAACTCTCCTTTTCCCATTAATTCACTTTCCATGTCTCCCTTTTTATCCCCGCACATGTGCCCTTTCTTACATTTAACCTCTCCCTCATGCATCCATTTATCTTTTCTTTACCACATGTACTTTCCACCATTAAATATTCCTTGATTTCTAAATTTAAGGTGCGCCTCCTTCAATTTTTTTTTTTTAAGTAAAAAGGGTGGGACCTATTGTATTATGACTTCAGAAAACAGAGTACATATGACACGCAGGTGCCAGCTGTCCTGCCTATGTAGGAAACCAAGACAGCTGGCCTGCCCACAGTAGCATGCAATAGAAAAACGATGACTGCACCACCCTGCCCGTAGGAAACCAGGGTGGCCATGCAAAATTGACAGCATTCTTACTGTTCTAAGACTTATTGTTCTACTACTAACCATGCTAACAATTACAGAGCTACAGCTCTGGTAAACAACTACAGAAAGAGAATTGGAAACCATGCAAGAAAGAAGAAAACCTAATCCCCGGAGTCCTCGTGAGCAGGTCGGGCATTGCTGCCGAGGAGTGGCGTTGGAGTAGGTCGCATAGAGCATGTCCAAGCACTGGCTGACGCAGAATACTTTGAAGAGTTGGTCATCAACCAGGCTTCAAACCTTGAAAATCAGCTGCAAAAGCTCTGGGTGCAGGAGGGGTGGCGAGGGCAGTGCCTCTGGTTCATTTTTTGTTTCCTTCACCTCCTTTTTGTTTCCTGACACCTCCGTGTTTGTCTGCAATTCTGTGTAGCTTCTTGGTGGCTCCTCCTCGACCACGCAGATGGTGTACTCGTCATTTTTCACTGTGGAAGGACCTGGGACACCTATGGAGCGAGACATTGCTTCTGATGCAGTGAAATGAGTCGGGGGAGCCCAATTGTCTGGTACATTAAAAATCTTACTCTCCGAGAAGTCTGATGAGAGTTCCAAGTCCGGGTCTTCTTCCACGCGAGTTCTGGGGGGCGAGCTAGCTGTTGTATTCACCCGACGTCGCTTCTACCTGGCCATGCGCACAACGCGTTGAAAATTCCTGTGCCTCTTCCTTCTGGAGTTGATGGCATACCATCCGGCTCCCCTTAAGGGTTTCCCTCTCAGCCTCGGCATGGCAGGAGCAAGGAGCAAAGCCAGAATGCCGAAAAATCCACAGCTAGACCGCTGCTCACCAAGCGTTGAACTCACCCTGAGATTTCCGTCAATGCAAATGGAGTGATAGATTATAATGGCTGCCATGATAGCCAAGAGCTTAATGCTCTAGCTATCTATCCTACAAAATCTCGTGTGAAGCCCCATCAAACGAACGGAGGTAGATGGAGGTGGTGCCATTCATAAATGGCTGAATGTGCGGTGAGAGACATTATAAATGGCCTCCCCCATGCCTCCTCCACGTGGTTCCTCTTGTATGCATGGCACCCCATCCGGGGCTGGGTGATCTTTGTTGGCCAGGGAGTGGAAACGATTGTATAGAACAGAGGGATCATTGCTTCTGGCATCCCAAATAATTTGTTTCATTTCCCTTCGTACTCACTCATTTGATAGGTGATCGACCACTCCATTTTCCTCCCTTTTGACATGGGAGGGAATAACACTGATATTGTGCCCAAGCATGCTATTGAAATCCTCAAGCAGTCTTGCGAGGCGCCAACTGGGGGAGATTTTTTGTTAATTTCCCCCATGCAGGATCTTGGTGATTAGCTGGATGACGATTTGAGAGTCCCCTTCTAGGATGATTGTGTGGCTGGCCAGAGTTACAGCCTGTCGAAGGTCCTGTAGTAGGCCTGTCAATTCTGCCACATTGTTTGTGGTTTCTCCCAAATATCCAACAATCAGTATTAGAATTTCCCCTTCGGAGTTCCTGATCACAGCTCCATATCCGGCGGGTCCGGGATTGCCTTTTGAAGCTCCATCGAAGTTTATTTTTATGAAACCATTGGGAGGGGGGGTCCAGGTGACTGGGCTGGGGAATTGGTTCTTGGGAGGTCTGGTTGTCACTAAGTATTTTAAGTTGAGTTGCCAACTTTGAAGGGTTAGTGACTCCTCCTCATTACAATCCGTGTCCCGGGGTTGCCAGTGCTTACTTCTGATTGTTTCTTTGATAAGTGTGGCATCTTTGATCCAGGTTGACTCTGCCGATGAGCTCTTGGAATGGAAGATTTGTTTGTTCCTCTCCTTCCATATCTGCCAAAGAATGAAACCTAGGAGGAGTTGCCATATGTGGTTCAGAATGGGATTGTTGTAGGTGATTGAGTCCCAGTTTTCGATGGTGTCCCTGATGTTGCTTATGTTCTGATTTGATCTGCATATGATTTGTGCCCCCTGGTCCCAGACGGTTTGACTATAGCGACAACCGTTGAAAAGATGCTCCTTGGTTTCTTCTTGGGATTGATAGAGAATGCACATGGATGGCCCAGTGAATCCACTTTTCCTAAAGTTATCCCAAGTAAGAATTCGGTTATGGATTATTAGCCAGAGAAAGGTAGAGACCATAGGCCAGAGTGCACTGCTCCAAATCTTACCCCAAATGGTGTCCGCCTCCTGATTGCAGTGGTTGTCGTGTATGCGATAGGCTTCCTTAACCAAGAAGTTTCCTGTGTCTAGATGGCCCCACCTGAGAATGTTGGGTCCCTCCTTTCTAGGAATTTTCCTGCGTCTAGCCTCTTGGATCCAGGCGGATAGATTTAGGTCAGGTGGGGTTCCAAGCTCATGGTTGGAAGTCTTCCATTG
>CBVK0102632812.1:0-30180 GCA_900067695.1 Picea abies
TAAAAAGAGCATTTGGACAATTTCCCATATAGCTTGTGCTCTCGAAGACACTGTAGTACCAAGGAAAAATGATTTTCATGCTCCTCCATCATACGAGAGTAAATCAAAATATCATCAATGAACACTTGGACGAACTTGTCCAAGTACTCATGAAACTCCCTTTTCATCAAACTCATAAATACCCCTAGGGTGTTTGTCAGTCCAAACAATAAAACAGTAAACTCGCAATGTCCAAACCTCATCTTAAAGGCAATCTTAGGGATTTCATCCTCCTTGATATGCAACTGGTAATACGCTGATCACAAATTGATCTTGGAGAACACCATCGCACCCTTCATTTGATCGAACAGATCATCAATTCTTGGTAATGGATATTGATTCTTGATCGTAGCCTTGTTCAGTTGACGGTAATCAATGCAAAGCCTCCATGATCTGTCCTTCTTTCGTATGAAAATAATAGGTGCATCCCATGATGACACACTAGGATGTATCAGTCCCAGGTCCAACAGCTCCTTCAGTTTCATTTTCAACTCTTGTAACTCCAGTGTCTACATTCGATAAGGTGTTCTTGCTATTAGTTCAGTCCCTGGTTTTAGGTCTATGGTAAACTCCAATTCCCTCTCCAGTGGCATCCCAGGTAACTCCTCTGGAAACATGTCTGGAAACTCTCGCACCACTGGAAGGTGTTCAAGACCTTTCAATACTCCCTTCTCGTTTAATGCAAGGATTGCATAAATATTTCCCCCCTTGCACATACTCTTCCATAGTTGTAAGGAAGAGATGAACCTCAAGGAAACTCCCTGGTTCCACCCTATAATCACATGTCGCTATCCCTCATCATTGACCAAGATCAACCGTTTCGTCTTATAGTTGAGTATTGCTTCATGTGATTCCAACCAATCCATACCAATCACGACATCATAAGATCCTAAGATTGTGACGTATAGGTTGGCCCTTGTGACAAACTCTCCCAGGTTAAGGATATAGTCCATAACCTTTCCTCAAACCTTTTGTTTGGCTCTCGAAGCCATCTCTACAAAGCTAAAATCATCCCATTTGATTTCCTCTACCCTAATCCTTTTTAGTGTTGTACCAGAAATGAAACTCTTAGTAGCACCAGAATCTATAAAAATACTAAGGGTCTGGTCAGTGACAATACCTGTCGTCTCAAGCATAGTCAACTGATGCTCTGCCTGACAGTTATTCACCACAGCATGAATCTGATGGGCCTTGCCCATATCTCCCATATTAGTGGGTTTGACTGACCTAGAGACTCTGTTCCTCTCCACAGGGTAGTCACACTGGTAGTGTGGCTCCCCACATGTGCAACATCCCTTCTTCGGTCCAATAGTCCTGGTACCTGAAGTAGAATATGATGGCCCACTGGCATGGAACCCTGGTCTGTTCTGCTGAACAGGCCTAAACTGTTGTCGCTGTAGGCGACGCTGCTACTGATGTTGTGGTCCCCGATAAGGTGTCCGCTATTGAGGCATCATTCGTCGGGGTGTAGTGAAAGTGGATCCCCTCTGGAAGCCACAATATCCCAGCATATGTCTCGTTGGTGTCTAGTGCTATTGTGTTCTAGATGAAACCTTCCCTGTTGGTCTCGCTGGAGTCATGTTCTGACCCCCACTAAAAATCTCCTCCTCTACTATGAGGGCCTTCTGGATGGCATCGTGCAAGTTTTGAGGCATCAAAATCCTAACCTTTGCATGCAAGTTGTCGTTAAGGCCGAATATGAACCTGTCGACCTTAAGTCTCTCAGTGTTAAGGTGTGGAGCATACCGGAGTAGTTCCATAAAATGGGCCTCGTACTCAGGCACCGTACGTCCTCCCTGTCATAAGGCATTGAACTCATTAAGATAATGCTCAATGAATTCCTCTGAAAGGTACCTCTCTCGAAACCGTTCCTCGAATATTTCCCATGACACATCTTCGACGGCCATGTTCAGCTCCGGTAGGAGCATCTTCTACCATATAAGAATTCTCCCCTTCAGTAGAAAGACCACCATGCAGACCTTCATGTTGGAGGTGTAATCATGAAGTGTGAAGCACATCACCATATTCTCCAACCATGCCTCGATGGCTGCGCCATCCGGGGCACCAAAGAACTTGAGAAATTTGACTTTCTCGAGTTCACGGTGAATGCTACCCGTAACGGCCGGTGTGCATGGTGAAACCTCAGTGGGCACCAGTGATCTGGCCTCATCTCTATCCAAACCACTGATCAATGCCTCAGACATACGCTGAAAGGATCTCATCATTCTGACTATATCGCCAACTACTATCTTCTCTTGCCTGAGAACCTGCTCGTCTCCTTGGGGGTTCGACCCCTCAGGCATGGATGCTACCGGAGGCGTCGCACCTCCTCCCCTAGCACCCTGTTTTCTACCTCTGCGACGTCCTCTAACCATGATTACCTCCACTTACACAATCAACTCAATTAGCAACAGTATAATAAATCATGACAATGAAAGCCATAGCGATCCCAAGTCACAGGTTGAACCCTCCCTGATAACATATGTAACGAACCTCCTCATTACGATGACAAACCTCTCATAACAAGTACGAAAAAAAAAAAAAGTGTGTGTGCATGTGTACAAGGGTAATAAAGACAATATACTCTACGTTGCAACACGATGACAATTCATGATGCATGTAGCTGCGATAACCACATAAATATCTAAGACGCACATCAAGCATCAACAAGTAGTGAATGATAAGAAACTGACAAAATAAATAATACTGACTACCTTCCCGTCCTACCCTGCAATGGTTAGGACCTCCAAGACACATAAGCAATGCTCAAGCCCAGGTTCCCATCGATTTTAACCATTTAAGGTCTCAGGGATGGCGACTATTCTGAGGAACATTGAGGTGTCTACATCCCGCCCGACTCAATAGACCAAGCCTACTAAGATAAGGACAATCATCCTGGAAACACAACAATAAATGCACAGGTAGCTAGAATCCTTACCGTAAGAAACCAAGCACATCAAAGTTTACATAATCAAGTCTAACCCTTTCCTTATATTAAACATCGACACCCTCCACAGGTAGCACAAGCTGGGATGACTTCGTCAACATCCCAAAACCATATCGTTTATGCAAGAAGTCGAAAGGTGAAGGAGTGAACTAATTTATACTAAAGCAATTCCTTTTAATTAACTATGGTATACGATACCCCCTAAAATTTAATCAACACCCTCAACATTAATAAATAACCCATATCCCCATCATATTAAAACCAAACTCAATTTATATTAAACCATATCCACATTATATTAAAGCAATACCCAGCTACACTAAAACCATATCCAAGTTATATTAAAGCATTATCCAATTATATTAAAATCTGTAACCAAATCATATTGAACCACATCCAAATCATATTAAAACCATGCCCAATATAAATTAAAGAAAAATCCCATTTATAATAGAACCATACCCATTAGAACATTACCCTCTAATCATTATTACGACAAAATCTTCCCATCCAAATAATAAGATAGGTTCATTTGGTTTAGTAGATTGTGAATCATTACCAACAATTGGATGATAAAAAGGGATTATAAACTAATTGACTGTCATGGATCCTTACTAGTTAAAAAATTGATTGAAAGGAGAACGAAATTACCATTAAATTCAGAATGAACTGTGGGAGCAAGGATCAAATTTCAACTGAAAATATATATATATAAATTTTCTATAGAGCTACCCCATGAAGACAGTCTTCCATTGACAAGGTAAAAACATTAATAAGTTCTTTTAATTGGTAGTTGCTATTTAACCCTGATCCGCAATCGGTCTCAAAATGACATCTAAATCCAATTTCATCCCAACACATTTTACTAGTTATTCACCTTAAATAAGCATAACTAAATAACATGAAAAGATGTTGTTAGAAAATGGATATGGTTTCTATCAGAGGTTAAGCATGCTCATCCATTGATGCATGCAAATAACGACATTGCTAAATCCGTCCACATTAATGGTTAATGCTAAACGGTAAGGGACGGATGTGGTACAACACAAATAAAGGGGCCATTAAGATGTAGTTATCAGTTGATGGTCAACGCTGTGCCCAATGCTTTAGAGGAAACCACTTGGCCGCCATTATTGAAAGGAGGGACCATTGGGAAATCCCTGGATGGGATTGTCATTGCCGAATTAGTAAAAGAAAAGGGAATTCACTGTGCAATAGCACCAGAAGGAGACTACAATGTGAATCAAGGAGTGTAACTTGCTGAGGCTGCCGGTTGAACTAAGGCTATTCAATGGTTCAAAGATTAAATGAATTGCTTCTAGTTTGTTGGGATCCTTGCTGGAGAAGGCCAAAAATACAATGCTAACCGCAATCGATCAGAGTCAAGGCTTAATCGATAGATCAAAGTTCTAAAAGAATCACTGCTGAGTGCCAGGATTATATGTACTCACCGACATAGCAGAGAAATGAATTGTCATTTGCGATATAATTAAGAATTCGCCAGAAATATAAAATCTAGATTTTCCATTTGAAAAATATAGCATATAGATTGTCACTTAAAATACAACATCGCTGAGAGAAAGAAAAACATAGCTAGGGAAATCAAACTTGGTCTGGGACCAAAGTAACCAAAGGTAACTCGACAGTTAATTCAGCCAACGAAATTTAAAAGGGATGCAGAGCACGGGAAGAGCATGTCTGCCATCATTTGTTTTCAAATCACACTAGATTCGCCTATTAAGTAATATAGATTTGAAGAATGAGATTGCAGGCTGGGAGTAAAAATAATCACATTTTAATTCGCCATGAATGAAATAATCACATTTTAATTTGCCAGGAAATGTATTGGCGTAAACTTAAAATTTGCCAGAAATAATCAATACAGAGTTAAATTATCCTTGCATACATAAGACACAGTCGAAAATGTAAATCAAAGAGCATGGTGAGAGAAGCACAAGGGTCACAGTCAAAAACCACAGGGAGATCAATCAACCAATCAATCAGCTACGTTTTAAAATTTTCAGTCATAAAACTACACTGATAGTTTACCTGCTCAATACACCTACATATATTAAACATACATCCTACAACATTCTATCAATCAACATAAATGCATATCGTTGCCTATTCACCTGCTCTGAGTGTCGTCCACACGCTCCATGCCACTCTCGCTTTCCGACCATTGAGACCTCACTGGTACCTCCCAGCCAATGCTAGGGGTACTCTGCTTCCCCCATAGACCCTAGAGCCACAAAGGGGCCAGACACTATCCAAATGGTATGTCTAGCTCCCATATTGCCTCGCAAGGCTGAGCTACCACTCCTCTCCGAGCTAGGAAGTCCCAACTCCCACAAGTAAATCAGTCAAGTCATTATTCCGGCAGTGTAAAGTTACACTAATAATTGATCCCCTTCATCCTTCTCCTTCCTCTATTTTATAGAGTTTTCCCACTTCCTTTCTTTCCATAAATCTCATTTAATTAAAGTTTTAATAAAAATTCCCAAAAAAATCTCCTTCGTGCAAGTGTATTTCATCCCCCACGTTTCTCCATTAATTATTTTCTTTAAGTAATTAATTGTCTTAATTCCCTCACCCACCTAGAGTTACTCCTAAATTCCCTCCTAGGTGCCCCTAGATTCCCTTACATGTTTTAAGGCTTTCCCTAAAATGAAATAGCTAAATGAGTTTAAAAATTAGAAGGTTCTTAAATGCATATTCTTTACTAAGTTGGTTTCCTTCTTTTTACAATGAGTTCCCCTCTTTCCCTCTTTAGGTTACCTCCTTTCCCTAATTTCCTAATTTTTATAATTTCCACTTTCCCCTTTTTGAGCTAAAAATGGAAGTTGTGCAATTTAACCTCTTTTTCCTTTTATTATTTATTTACTACCTTTTAAACTATCAAAAGTTAAAATAATTAACTGTCTATTTACATTTTACATCCACACATTTTATTTAATTTGTTACTTTCTTCAAGTTACCACAAAAATTTTATGCAGACCAATTTATTACTTAAGTGCTTTTAAATTTTATTATATATATATATATATATATATATATATTACATTTTTATTTTTAAAGTAGACAAAAATTTTACCCCTAACGAAATTTAGATTTACAACTTAGATTATGATCCAGGCGACAATTAATTAGGGAAATTGTTTTTAAAAATTTCTTAATGTGTTATTTGTCTTAGGGCCATCTAGGTTCATCCCTCTATCATCATCAGCGCAACGTGCCCTTCAGGACGCACTAGGTGCTCCAAGGGTGACACTTGCCTCATATGTTCCTTTGCGCGACGTGCCCTTCAGGATGCACTACATGCTACAAGGGTGCCACTTGCCTCTTGTGTTTCCTTGGCACGACGTGCCCTTCAGGATGCACCACGTGCTCCAAGGGTACCACTCGCCTCTTGACTGATTGGTAGACATCAATAACCCCTAGATTCAACACTCAGCCAAGTGAACTTGTGGGAGACTAAGGGATTCTCAAGAATAAGGTCCCCACCTTATTGTGCCTCCCTTAGAATCATCATGACTGAATGTCGCAGTCTGCCCTCATGACATCGTGGGTCCTCTCGAACTAGATAATCGTTAACCTATAGTTTGAGCCACAACGGGAGTGCTAGTAGGTTGTGGCAGGGCTGTTGTCCACACCTCTCCCTCAACCTCTCTAGAAGTCATGTGTGACCCTTTTACTCCATATGTGAGTCTGGTCGACAAGTTATCGTCAGCCTGCATCATCAACAATCATGTCAGAACATGTCCACATCATATCATCTAATCAAATGTATTAATATCATAGTAAAGAAATCAAACCTCAATAAAACACTCCCTGACTCGATCTAGAGTCCAAGGGTTTCCACCGATTCCTCTACATCCTCAAGGTCAAAAACCCTGCACACTCAGTAAAACCGAGTCAATAGCACCTGTCTATGTCAATGTAGTAAAACAACATTTCATCTACCCATGATGCATCATAATCAAAGTCAAATGTTTTAATATCATAATAATCTAGATCACTTGCGAGCAAGTGTCCTCAAAGAATAAGTTTGCTTAGTGCGCCAGAGAGGGATGTTACAGACTCCAACTTTGAAGAATCCATATTCCAAAGCTTCATTGGTGACTCCAAATATTCAAAAGAGATTTACAGAAGGAAAAATATGTTAAATAAGGATGGGAAAAAAGTGTGTGAGATTCAATTACTTAAGCCTGAAAACTTTGCAAACTATGATTTTATGTTGTATCAAGTGCCTCTTATTTTTTCCTAATTACATCAAAGAGACTTTTTCTGATGTATTTTATTCCAATCTGGACCACAAAACAATAGATGATCCCCCTTTGATTTTTTTTTGTCATCCCAGTGAGACTGCAAGTACATTTATTGGTTGTAATAGTATCACTAAACAAGATTCAGATGACAAAAATAGCCTAGTTGATATAGTTTCCTCTCAAAACAAAGTCACGTCTATTGCCCAGTATGCTCCATTAAAATTGTCAACCCCATTGCATGATTTACCACAAAATTATGGGCAAAGGATACCTAAGTTTGATTACATAGGTATGATTACAACCAGACTACATGTCAGTAGAATTATTGATTTTATGGATTTGGAGGAGGTTGATTATGAGGATGTGAAATTGAGTCTGTTTTCTCAAAGCCTTATAGGAGAAGTTAGGAGGTGGTATAAAGGTCTAGCAGCTAGAAGTATTATGTCATTCAAACAGTTTGAATATGTTTTCATTGATAGATGGGAGTTCAAAATAAACCCTTTCCAAGTTATAAATGAATACCAAAACTTAAAGAGGCATCCTAGTGAAACAATCCAAGGATTCTCAACCAGGTTTAATAGAGTTTATAATTCCATACCTGCAGATATAAAATCTCCTCTTGGTTTGTTTATGCTCAATTTTCTATATGGTTTCATGGCTGAGATATCTTATCAACTCAGAGAAATGAACCTTTCCACTTTGGATGGTATGCATAAAGTTGTGGTTGATGTGGAAGCCAATTTGCTGATAAAAAGGGCCAGGATGGAAGCTAAAACAAAGGAAGCAATGAAAGAGGATAGTCCCCCATTTTTTAACAATAAGATGGACATAGTGATGAAAACTGTGGGAATACTAATAGAAAAGTTCACGCTGCAAGATAAACCCACAAAAACAAATCATCCATTAAGACCTGCTGCTCAAGAAAATTTTACAGAACAAGAAGAAGTTGTTGGCCCAAATTGTCTCGTTGATGACTCATGTTGTCCTAAGTTAGAAGCTGATGATTTTATATATTCTTTTGTGGACATTCCTAAATCTGCATTTATATATCAACATAAAGATGAATAGTTTTCTTTTTCAATGTTCAAGGTTGATGACGTTGCTTGTGAAGTTGATTTTCCTTAGTACGATAAATATGATGATGATTTCGATCTTAATTTTTTAGATCAACATGTAGCGTGTGTTCAACAATGTAAGGAAGGTAGTCATATTGCACATGTGTTTTATGACAGATAGGAAACATTTAATGAAAGTTCCGAATCGAGTAAGCAATCTTGCAGCCTTGACTGTGAACACAAAAAGAGTGATGAATTCACTGACGGTAACTCTTTACCTTTATTTTATGCTACATTTGGATTGATAAAGGAAAATTATAAACTCACCAAAGAAGAGAATCGGTCTGAAGGTAGTTTAAAATGGAAAAAACCTTCTTTGATTTTGAATGATTCAATATATGATTATTTGGATGGGTTCTGCAATCCTAGTGGACCTCCTTTAGTTGTTTGTGAGCCTGGAAACAGGGGTGAGGGAGTTTTAACTCAACAATATTTTAGTTTTGATTTTGAGCACGGAGAAGACAATGAACTTCTTGATCGAGATTCCTTACCTTTGTGTTTTTTTTCATCCGAAATGATAAGATAAAATTATAAGGTTTCCAAGGAAGCAAATAAGCAAGTTGACAATAGTTGGAAAACATCTCCTGAATTTGTTGAAAGTGTTGTCTATAATACAAAACCTTTTTTCAGCCCACACTCACAGTTACCAAGAAAAATTCAGTTTGAAAATGAAGCTGGAAGCATGGAACAAAAATAATTTATACAAGATCATGCATTTTCATCAGAACTGATCCACAATAGGTTACAAAATCTCTCTTTTATTTGCAATGATTCAGTAGGTGATTATATGGATGATTTTTGTGTTCAAAACTCTCATATTTTGGTCAGCTATCAGTTTCAAGATAGGATTGATAATGGTTTAGTTTGACATACATTTTTAATGTATATCCCATCAACAGTCACATTACATTCATCACAAAGTTCACAGGAAATCTTGCAACCTTATCATGACATTTTTAGGTTGGAATTTCAAGAAAGAAGGGATGTTGGGAAAGTTTTAAAATCAGGATATGGAAACCACCTAGACCAGAGTACTAATGTACTAAATGGACCAAAAACCAATATGTATTCCTATGATGATCCTTTTCCATCATTCTTGAGGTCAACTGGTGGGTTCATGATTTTCAATTTAATTAAAATTCAATTTGTTTGCAAGTTTTTATTGGAGATGTCGTCATCCCGAGTTTCTTTTTTGCTCATGAGAAAGCACTTGCAAAGGATTAAATCATAATACAAAAATATAATATGGTTACACTAGATTTTTGACATCACTTGATTTGGTTGTGTACACAATTAGTAGAGTAGCAAGTAGTGTGTTGGCTGTGTTTTTATTTCAAGTGTCAGTTTCCAGCAAAGTTTCAAGTTGTCGATGTACAGTTCATTTTTCAGTATATTTTATCAGTCATTTGAGTGTCAAGTGTTTTGGCTTCATCACCCAAGGGATGCGGCTACCTAGTATACGATTTTCTTGAAACCTTCTAAGGATCTGCCATCCCCAGTTCGAGCCTGTGTTAGGGTCCTATAAATTATAGAAAGTTTGATTATTCAGATTCTAACCGTTGTTTCTCTGATGAAAGATCTTGGCTTGCCTATTTTCCTTCAATGACTTTGCCCCTGTTAGATTTTGTCAGTCCTTTTAGTCACCAGTGATCAAATACCCTCTTTCAAAGTTGTTAATAGGGTCCTAGGTCAAATTTTTAGGTTTTCAAATAAAAATTTGGTCATTGGTTAGTGTGTCTAGGTGTGTTACTACTCCTTTCAGTTCATGTTTTAGTCATGCCATCACTCAATTTGAGGATTCGTCACTGAAATGTCTTGATTTCCATATCATTCAAGAAGTCACTTTATACCTTTGACTTCACCAGCACAACAAGAGGTCTGAAGAGTGCACTTGAGCTGCAAAAGGAGCCATCTTCACCAAAAGGCCTAATGACTATTGATGAAGTCATTGAGGTAGAAATTGAGAAAGATAGGGAATATTGGTTTGATAGGGTGAATTGGAACTTGGATAATATTATTAAGAGGGAAAACAAGAACAACAACTTACAAAGACACATGGCCATGCATTATTATACAAGGAACAAGGTCTTCCAAATCAGAATCAAGCAAGTGAAAAAAAAACTGAAGCAAAACCTAATGAGGAAAAAAGAGAAGGAAAAACTTGAATTTCTAGCTGAGGCCTACCTCATGGATTAACATATCATCTCCTGGATTCATGGAATAATATGGAAAATTTTGAAAAAATGTTGTAAAATTTTGGTTTTTTATGACTTTTGGCCTAAATTGGAAATATCAATTCAGCCAAAAGTGCAACGCTTTGGCGCTGTGCTTTTTCCTCAGACCTCCAAATACCAAAATAATTATATTGGTGGATAAATATTACCCTACACATGTCATATATATGTTTTTTGTGCATTATCATCAAAGAAGTTGGGATAAAATGGCCAAAAATAGGTCAAAACATCACTCTCTGCCACCTTTCTGCACCAGGCGCTGCGCTTTTCGGAGTAGTTGTGGAAAAATGCAATTTTATCCCTCATGGATTGTCCATTTGGCTTTATTGAGGTGTCTAATGACAACTAGGCATCCTAATATTTCCAATGCATCTTTCAAAATGCAATTTGGAGCATGGGAAGGCCTTCAAAAGTCTTTCACGGGTTTGGCATTGTGCTTTTGCAGGGAGGCGTTGCGTTTTTCTATAGTCACCATGTTATCGTCATATATTTTAAACCCCACACCCATTTTCATGAAATTTATACAAGATATGCATTGGGATCACATGAAAACACCCACTTAATTTTAGCTTAAAATGATGCACGATTTTTGTGAAATGAGCCATCATAATCTACACCCATTTTTTAATTTTATCAATATTTTTGACTCTGATTGGGCTACTAGTTTTTGTGTAGGTGTATTAGGATGATATTAACTTTCTGTGAAAATTTCATCCCCTTTGGCGTTACCTTTTGAGAGATATGCCCAAATTACAATTGCTCTAGGAATGTTGCTGCGCTTTTGACTTTGTTTTTATCATCATGTTCAAAATATGTTTTTGACCAAACAGAGATGAATTTTCGAAAACCAAAGGAGGTTTATGTTAAGAGTTGAACCAATCACAATAACCTCCATTTTTTCCACAAGTTTTATGGTTAAAGATATATGAGTTTGTATTCCTTTCTTTACTTTTCATTGCGTTTCTAGACAATTTGACTTCAAACCAAGTTTTAAGGGGTTTGGAGCAGGGGTTTTCAAATCTTGATGACTCCATTGTGAACTAGACATCCCAAGATTTCCATTGAGACTTTCAGAGATGGATTTGGAGTAGTGGAAGGCTTTCAAAAGTCCCCTCCAAGGTTGGTACTGCATTTTTGCAGATTAGTGTCGCGTTTCTAGGAAATGCGACAGTTTTTAAATTTTCTTGGTCAAAGTTGATTCCCACTGATGTAATTCGAAATGTAGTGAATGTATATGATTTAATTAAGTTTCATGGGGTTGAACTATCTATTTCCATGTGTATTTGGTGATATTGAATCCTTTTCAAAGTCAAATTGAGTTAGTTGAGGTAAACTGGGAAGCCTGTTTTGAATTTCCTAGCTTTGGGTATTGTTAGAGATCTTTTTGTGATCTGATCCTAGGTGGTAGGATTTGACCTGTCAGATGGGGAAATTTGTTTTGTATCTATATTTATACCCAAGAGAGTCAAGAAAATGGTTGGATATTGGGTAATCATGGTGTGGAGCTAATGTACATCATTTGACAGAAATAATACAGTTGAGGCATTTACAGGATTCTTGTGGAATTTATATTGGTTAAGTATATATCCTTTTTCTTAAAATGTTTTTATAATTATCTGTGATCATTTTATGTTTTTCCCATTCTTATCATTAGAATAAATTCAAAGGAACATAATTTATTTCATATTATCTGTCTTTGGTTTTGTAATTATCTATTTTTTTTTAATTTGAAGGTGAGTGAAGGAATTCTTAGCTTCTCCTCTTCTTAGTGGAATTTCCCCTCTTTTACCTCTTATCCATTCCATTTTGATGTAGCCTCCCTCCCCTCATGGCGTTCTACGACTTCCCAGTATAGGATATCTCTTTCTTTTGAGTGATATCGACTCTTAGGGCTCCTAATTGAACCCAAAACATTTATACACATACCCCTTTCCTTCTATGTGTAGGTTCCGACCGACCTGCAGGTTATCCTTGTGCACTTCCAAAACACCTAATTTCAGGAGCTGGTCATTTTTCCATCATCCCCTTCCTCCATATGGCCCTAGGCTATGAACTTGTGGAAATATGCAATTGTGGGCATAGACAAGAGTGGTTTTAGACCAACCCACTTTTCACCTCACAATACACCTCCATCTACCACATATTCCTCTGCTAATACCGTGCTTCCAGTTGTGGCCCGCTCAAAGAGAATTAACGTCTAGGCATGTCCTGACCCCACAATCCTTCCTATATGTGGATCTCTTTCTTTCAGCAATGATCCATGATCAATGACTGCTATCTATCCTCTTTCTTTCCTTCTTATATGCACGATCACATATCTCTACGATCTATCAACACGTATCTCCCATTCAAATCAATGGATGTTGTTGATTCTGACTATCCGCCGTTCAAGAGTTTTAACTCTCAACCTTTGCTTCCTTCTGATCATCTATCTTCCAGAGTGAAATATTTTTTAATACCTGTCTCCCTTAATCTATGGTCAGGATATCCTTCATGAGTCTGGACTTCAGGAGTTTTACTTCTCAAACTCTCGTTTCTTACAGAGAGATTTCTCCGAAATGGCAGATCTTCTTCCACGCATCGTCTTCAATCAAAGATTCTTCTCTTGATTTTGGAATTTGGCCTTCTCAACCAAATCAATGGTCCTTCGACCTCCTCCTTGATAAACAATCGAGATCTCCTTCTGGACTTCGATGCTTTCACCCTTTGTTATCCTCCAGAGTGCTACGTACCCATAATTCCATATATGTTGCCACGTGTCCGCTTCCATATCAATGGTTGTCATCCTCTCGAGAGTTCATCCTTCGGCAATCTCAAATGTCAACCACCACAAATCTCCAGAGTGAATCCTTTTGGAGTGTCGGATCCTCTGACACCTGTCATCCCTGATCCAATGACTATCCAATAGAGTGAATCTTTGTCCTCCATGTATCCCCTCGCAGATCAAAGATCCACGTCCTTTCCTTTGGGATATATGACCCTGAATGCTTTGGTCTTCGACACTTAGAGATATTCTGAAACACAACTTCTCATAAACCTCAGAGTACGATCCTATGAAGTTCATGATCTCGTGAAACCTGTCCAACCCAGATCAATGGCTCCTAGCTACTTCAGTTTTTCGAGCATCAGTGATATCAAACTTTCATCCTTCGTGTTCTCCTAGAGTGTTTTCACCCAGAGTTCATGATCTTTCTCCAGATGTCCTTTTGGATCTGACGGTCCAGATTCTCTTTGGCCCTTTAGCTCTTTGTTGCTTCGGCTATTCAGGATTCGAGAGTTTCAAACTCCTATGCACTTGTTTCTCCCAGAGTTCTTTCACCCGAAACACATGATATATTGATGAATTACCCCCCCTTAATCTGACAACATCTATCTACTTCGTGTCTTCGGGTTTCAATAGTTTCAATTCCTATGCACTTTCTCCTCTAGGAGTAATTTCACCCAAAAACTCAGATCTTTCACCACTTGTCACCCTGGACGATGGAAATTCCTTGTTAACTTTAGGACTTCAGGACTTTGACGAGTCCACTATCCTACGAACACAAGGGTTAAGTATTTTTCACTTAGCTCTGGATCCAATGGTTGTTGGTCCTCTGTGCTCAGATCCAATGGATTGGGTTTGTTCTTCTCCTCTGTGATTCCTTCATTCACTAGATGTAGATATAACGGTCCAGTCTCCCTTCCACAGTCGATCAGACGGTTGATGTCACTCCTTGTCTTGATATTTTGACTTCTTCCTTGGAATATTTTGTCAATTTTCAAAGGCTTCAACCTTTGAACTTTATGCTATGAACCCAACTCTTTGGGCCTCGCTTGTTCTCTTGAACATGTTTTCTCTTCTAAGATTTAGGACTTATAATATGTCTCCTTCCGAGGAAATCATTGCATTATCTCTTCTGAGATTTTCTATGTACTCAGTCTCCTAAGGGTCTCTGCCCTTATGCTTCCTTCGAAAGGAAAAATTTGTGCCCTCCTGACAACCTTCCACTCAATGCACACCTTTGAGATCTTTTCCATAGGGTGTTCAACAACTCTGTGAGTATCTTCCTCTAATACTATTTTCCTTGAACTTGACAAGAGTTCTCTCTATGCACACTTGCACATGATCGATGCCCACCTGGAAGAGCTCTACAGAATTCTCAGTAACTTGGTTTCTCTTTGAACTCAACACAATGTTCTTCATGTGCATTTCTTGCACTTATGTTGATGAAGGTTCAATGATATCTCTCCTCAACTTCTCTGAGGTTAACTCACCTTTGTCAGTGCACTCCTTGTAGACAAATGTGCACTCCTTTCACTCGAAACTCAAAGGAGAGAAACAATTGAAACTTATACAACACTTCACCATTTCATACATTAAAAACATGAATGAAATATAAAAGCATAACAATGAACACAAATACATAAACACGCCATGTGCAGGAAAAATTGATTTTCTATTATCTCTGTGTGTCTATACAGATGTTTTTAGAAAAACTGGAATGGAAGAGAGTCCTAGTTCTTTCTCCTATTCTATCTCTATCATGAGTTCTTCTTATAAGACATATCTTCTAAGATATATCTCTCTCATTTTACAAAAGAGGGCTCTACGAGCTTATCCTCTCCTTCACCTAACCTCATATATTACATTGAAGTTTCATAAATGGCCATCTAGTCTGAATTGAACCTAGATCCATCAACATGTCATCCATTAAAGGTGACCTTATCTTCTGCCTATTAAGAGATATGGCTTGTCTTTCACTTAAGCTTACAACATGGACCCGTATAGCATCATATTTCAAATTTAAAAATGGGAGGGCTAACCCCTCTCCCTCTCTAAAATGTGCACTGATGTGATGGAATGCTAATGCGTTGTTGAGGTGGAGCGATGTTGCTACATCATACTCCACTGCTGGGAAAATCATGAGCTCCCACTCATAATATCCTCTTCTCCAATGTTGAAATCCTCCTGGATCCCAAACTCTTCCTTGGATTTTTCCTCTTGCTCCTCTCCAACTATGTTGCTTTTGATGTTTCTTCTTCTTATTATTCTTCATCCCTTTTGTTGTTGTAGGTTCTCCCCTTTCCAAATTCCCTTTGCTGACTATTTTTGCTAACCTCAACATCAACCTTTTTATTTCCTCTATCACTCTATTGAGCTACTCTAGTGGCTGGCTCTTCTTATGCAGTCTTCTCGGAAGCAATTCTTTCGGACCAGTGGGTAGATCATCTTGATTGCCCATGTCATATTCTTCTTCGTTTTCATTAGTTTTCCATCCTGTTGCAAACTCGAGTTCTGTAGTCTCATCACTAAGTTGTTGCTCAACTTCCTTCTCTGAAAAAATACCTTTTTTCATCTCCTCTTGCATTGGTTCAAGTCCAACTTCTTCCAGTTGTTCCTTAGGCTGGTATTATCCTCCATATGTCTCCAACTCAGCTTGTTGGATGTGCAATCTTTTCACCATTACGCTTATCTCTAGGGCTTCCAATTCTTCATACAATTCAACAAAATTTGTGTTATCTGCTTCTCCTTCTACTACAGTCATCGCCTATTCAACTTCCTGGTTGAAACTTTTGAGCAAGTTTTCCGAATGATCTTCTCCTTTTGCTGGGGTAGACATCAATGTATTCTCCATTTCTTCCTCTTTGATAGTTTCTGTTGGTTGTCTTTCTTCTTCTGCTGCACTCTAATCATGTGCACTAGCCTCTACTTGGCTTCTTAGTAGGAATTCCTTGATACCTCCAATAATCATAATGCTCCTATGATCCTCCTTTTGGATGGTGAGAGTTTCTAACTTCTCATCATCTTCATTCATATGGTCTTCAAATCCACATAAAGCTTCACCTATTAGCACTCCTTGCTGACCTGAAACCAATTTTGAGCTCCTAATATTTTCTGACAGTAACATTTCTTTCCCCTTACCCACCTGACAATTTGGGGCTTCTCTTCTACCCACTGGGAAATATATGAGATCAACTGATCCCATATCATTTCCCAATTGGAAATTTGAACTTTCATCACTGCTCCTCTAGAATTATATGATACCTTTGACCGACCTCTTTACATTGCCCACCTGGCAACTTGAAAGTCCATTTCTTCCCACCTGGTAGTTTATGAAATATTTGAATGATCTCACCTCCTCTTCATCACAGAGGTGTCCCCCAATTTCTCATTCACATATGTGAATGAGTTCCTCCTCTATGTCACTAAGGTCTTTTAATTCCCTCATCCACCTTATTAACTCTTTATGTTTCTTTCTAGCCAATAACTTTTGAACATGCCATTTTTCCTTCCTATTCAGTGGACATTTGTACCTCCAGTGTATATTTTCCTCTCGTTGCATCTTCAATGCTAGCTGTTCCATCCTTTCTCTTATCTCATTGAGCTCCAGATCCATCTCTGGATTTCATTTCTGCTTGCAGTCTTATCTTTGACCACACTCATGGCCTTCAATAGCCATTTTCACTTTCTACCTACCTTCCTGGAAATCCTATGGGTTACTCTACATCTGAGAGAATCTGCATCTTCTCTCACAGCTCACCTAGTTGTTTAAATTTTGTTATTGTGCACATCAAACAACCTCTTCATAGAGCATCAATACTCTACCTTTTTTTCACCTGTTGTCTACAGGAAAATTTGAACCTATGATATCATCTAATGTTTCTAGATTATCTCCTTCATTTCCTTTCCTCTTTTTCATGATGTCTACAAGAAAAAAACAATAGGATTTCTCCTCCTTCTCTTTCACATAAAATCTACAGAAGAAAATTCAACTCTGATGGCATCTAATGCAACCCCCCTCCCATCCTAGGGTTTTGCGACCTTCTAGTCTAGGATCTTTCTTTCTTGTGAGTCAGATCGACTCTTTAGGCCACCTATTGAACCCAAAACAATTATACACGTGCCTCTTCCTTCTATGTGCACATTATGACCGACCCACAGGCTATCCCTGCACGCTTCCAAAACACTGAGTTTCAGGCGATAGCCCTTTTTCCATTAACCCCTTCCTCCATATGCCCCTGCGTTATGACCTTGAGGAAATATGCGATTGCAGGTGTGGGAAAGAGTTGTTTTATACCATCCTTTTTTTCGCCCAACAATCCAACTCCATCTGCCACATATCCCTTTCCTATAACCATGGTTCCAATTGTAGCCTGCTCAGGGAGAATTAACGTTTGGGCATGTACTAGCCCCACAATCCTTTCGGTCTATCGATCTCTTTCTTTCGCCAATGATCCACGATCAATGACTGTTATCTATCCTCCTTCTTTCCACCTTCTACGCACGATCCTAGATCTCCGTGATTTGTCGACACATATCTCTCATTCAAATAAAGAGCTCCAGTTGATTTCGACTCTCCGCCCTTTGGGATTTTCAACTCTCAACCTTTACTTCCTTATCAACAATTATCTTCCAGAGTGAAATATCTACTGACACCTGTCTCAAACTCTCGTTTCTTCTGGAGATATTTCTCTGAAATGGAATATCATTTTCCACATGCTCTCTTCAATCGATGTTTCTGCTCCCACTGCAGGACATTGGCCTCCTCAACCAAATCAACGGTCCTTTGATGTCCTCCTTGATAAATGATCAATATCTCCTTCAGTACTTAGGCACTTTCACCCTCTACTATCCTCCGGATTTCTTTGTACCCAAAATTCTAGATCTGGCGCCACACGTCTGCTTCCATATCAACAGTTGTTGTTCGCTCAAGACTTCAGCCTTTAGAGATCTCAAATATCAACTGCCACAAATATCGATAGTGAATCCTTCTGGAGTGCCATATCCTCTAACACATGTCCTCCCTGATCCAACAATTGTCCAATAGAGTGAATCTCTATCCTCCACGTATCCCCTCATAGATCAACAATCAACATCCTTTCCTTTGGTATCTACGACCCTGAATTCTTCGGGCTTTAGCGCTTTGGGATATTTCGAAACAAAAAATCTCATAAAACCCTGAGTACGATCCTCTAAATTTCACAATATGGTGAAATGTGTCCAACCCAGATCAATGGCTCCCAGCTACTTTGGTTGTTCGGGCTTCGACGATCTCAAACTATGATCCTTCGCATTCTTTGGGAGTGTTTTCGCCTAGAGTTCACGATCTTTCACCATGTGCCCTTATGGATCTAATGGTCCATATTCTCTTCATCCCTTTGGCTCTTCAGTGCTTCGAATATTCAGGCTTTGGGAGTTTCAATATCCTATGCACTCATTTCTCCTAGAGTGATTTCACTCAAAAAACATGATCTCTTGATGCATGTATACCCCTCGATCTGATGACCTCTATCTGCTTTGGGTCTTTAGGTTTCGATAGTTTCAACTCCTATGCACTCATTCCTCTCAGAGTGCTTTCACATAAAAACTCAGATATTTCGCCACCTTTTTCCCTAGACGATGGATGGTCCCTATTCACTTTGGGACTTAGGGACTTTAACAATTCCACTCTCATGCACAAACAAGGGTTAGTTCTTGTGCACTTACCTTCGGATCCAATGGTTGTTTGTCCTCTATGCTTAGATCCAACAGATTGTGTCTACTCCTCTCCTATTCACTTCCTTTGTTCATTGGATGTAGATCTAAAAATCTAGGTTCCCTTCCACAATCGATTAGATGGTTTTTGTTGCTCCTCCTCCTTAGATTTTCACTTCTTCTAACTTGAAGTATTTTTTCAATGTTCAAAGGGTTCGACCTTTGAACTTTATGTTGAGAACTCGACTATCTAGGTCTCTCTTATGCTCTTGAATGCGTTGTCTCTGCTGATATTTTTGATATACCCAGTATCCTAAGGGTCTTTTCCCTTTTGTTTCCTTCCAAAGAAAATTTTTTTGCCCTCCTGGCAACCTTTCACTCAATGCACACCTTACAGAGATTTTCCAAATGGTGTTCAACAAATCTATGAGTATCTTCCTCTGATACTCTTCTCCTTGAACTTGACAAGAGTTTTCTCTGTGCAAACTTGCACCTGCTCGATACCTACCTGACAGAGCTCTAAAAAATTCTCAGTAACTCGATTTCTCTCTGAACTCAACATAGAGGTATTCCTATGCACTCCTTGCACTTCTGGTGATGAATGTTCAAAAAGATCTCTCCTCAACTTCTCTGAGGTTAACTCACCTTTGTCAACGCACTCCTTGCAGAAAAATGTGCACTCGTTGCACTCCAATCTCAAAGGTGAGAAACAATTGAAACTTATACAACACTTCACTAGTTCATACATTCAAAACATGAATGACATATAAAAGAATAACAATGAACATGAGTACATAAACATACCATGTGCAGGAAAAAATTCTTTTATGTTATCTTTCTGTGTCTAATAATTCACAATCACTCACCCATGCTCTTAAGGAGGAAGAAGTACCCTTCAAAGAAACACCTTTTGGAAATATTTCTTGTTCAAGAGAGGATTTTTGTTCTCTTAATTGCTCTATTTACTATTTTTTGTATCTTGATCTCTTTAATGGTTTGATCTTGGAGGAATCCACCCATTTTCCTATTCAAATAAACTCAATAGGGCCAACCCTATTTGAAGTACTTAGTGGTCGTAATGTGCATATGGAATATAGATAGGGTGAGGCATATTTCCATGAACTTAGTACAATTATGCCTTATAAACCTTTTTGATGGGATGAAGGAAATGTCGTCGAAGATGTATATCAAATGATGTCTTCTTATTGTTCATATTCATTTTTTATCGATAGAGAATCTTCCTGTTCACGTATCCCTTTAGTTGAGATTGTTGATTCTAGTAGCTTCCCGAATTGTCTTGAAGATATTTATCATACAATGGTGAATGCTAGTATATGTCTATTAATTGATTTCATCAATTTATCTCAATTTAATGGTTGCTTGAAGTATGATCCGACAGAGGATTTCCAATAAAATGAGGCACTTTTGTCTACACTGATGCTTATGTCAGGACCTCATTCTTTTGGTTTATATTCAAGGATAAACAAGTTTATTGGCATAAATAGTTTCTCACAAAGAACACATCAACATATTACATGCATGGTTATTGTTTTGTATGCTACTTTCCCATAAAATCTCTCCATCAATTCTATCTTAGTGATGGTATATTTTAAGATTGAATTGAAGTATGGTTGGAGGAATATAGTTTTTGGTGTTTCAATTTTTCCGACTTTTACTCTAGTTTTTCTCCAACTTCTATTACTAATATTGTGTCATGAACATATGTTTACAGTCTTGGGATTACATGCATGGTTGCATTGGCATTATGACTTTACATAGTTTATTATTTTCAGATATTGGAGTGTAGGATAAGAATAGGGTATAATAGGCTAGTGGCTTTCCTTTGCATAGTTTTGTTTTGATTTCTAGTTTTTAATTAGTTTTTTATTTGTCTTTTCTTTTTATTAATGTTAGTTGAAAAATATATGTATTTCTCAACAAAGGTGGAAAGAAATAGGAGGCTTGCAAAATATTTTTTCCCCTAAATGGATATTTAAATTAAAATTTAATGTTTGATATGGGAAAAAATTGTTTTGTTTCATTCTTAAAACTTTCTATGTGTCAGGATAATTTTCAAATCACTAATTTTAATCATTTTTCACCATGTAAAATCAATTTTTTAAGCATTTTTTAATCTTAAAAGTGGGGTATTTTCAATAAAGAATACTATTCAGTTCCTCTTGTGGTGATAATGAGTGCTAATATTGGTTCCATATTTATATATACATGATTCAAATTTCAAGATTTTTCTTGGTTGAATTTCTATAAGATTATAATCTTGTTTTCCCATACACAGTTAGATTAAATTTCGAGTGATAATTTCTACCAATCTAAAATTCAAGCCACTCAAATTCCTTGCAACTTATTTCGATGATTAATTTTTTATTTGGAGCTATCTAAATGGTTTCTTTTACAGTGACTATTTTCTTTGATTACTTTCTGCCAACATGATTTTTTGTATAGTCTTCTCTTAGCATAGTACAATTGGATGATTTTTCTTTGATCTAATTGTTTTCATCACCTTTATTGTTATTTTTTTGGCTTTTGGCTATATATATATAAATCAATCATTTCAGTATCAACTTGTCTATCAATGTTGTAGATTGATGAATCCAAATTTTATTCTTATATACAATATAAATAAATATTTTTTAGGTTTCTTGGTGATGCAAAAATCTAGCCACTCCTGGGGCCCACACAACCTCCTAGACTAGGATCATTTAATTTCAGAGTTGGATCATCTCTTGGGCTCCTGTTGAGCCCCCAAAATATTACACAGGTCCTTTTAATTCTTCATGTCGGTTCCACAAAAACCGACGGATTATTTTCCTAAGACCCTTTTTGAAAACATGTTAAAACAATCAACTTCATCCCTAGTCCCCCTCACTTAGTCCAAAACCTCATATGACCATGAGCTATAATCAGGTGCTATCCAAAGGGCCCTAATTCAGGACTCCAGATCTTTGGGCTCAAAGAGTTTCAACACCACTCCACTCCTATTCCTTCGAACATGTAAACCTTTGAACAAAGGGAAGGAATCAAAGGTCCTTGATGAATGTCGAGATCTACAAATCACAAATGTTTTGGGCCACTGTTCTTCGAGATAATTACCCACTCTGACATACAACTAACCCAAATCTTTGAATTTTGAACAGGTAGATCAGAAGGCTGGCACTTCTTAGGGATTGAAATTATGTGTTAACTACGGGCTCTAGGACTTCCAATCTCTCCACTACACATCACCTCCAATCCCCAGAGTGTGGAACTAGCAATCTTATGAAGGGTGAATATCAATGGACCACATCTTTGTAGCACTCAACAACTAATATCTTCTATGAGACTATGGGATTCGTGAGTCCTGTCTTTCTCAACATATGAATCCTCCAAAGTACCAAATCTATGGGTCACGAGATCTATTTCCATCTGTTATCTCTTGATCAATGGTTAATATTTACTCTGTAGCTCTAGCTTCGGGGTTTTCCAAAGCATCTCTTCACAAATATCCTAGAGTGTCGAATTGGAGGAGATATTCTCTTTCCTTGACGTGTCCTCCTCCTAGTTGATGGTTGGGATCTACTCTACTCTTCAAGACTTTGGGAGTCATGAACACTCCTCACCCCTATTCTTGTGTATAGTCGGACCTTCAAACTTTCCCATATCTATTGGTATCTGTCTCTTGTGCCAATGGTCAAGATTCACTCTATTGTTCAGAGCTTCGAGATTCTTCACACTTTAATGACTCTTGACCAACTTCCTCCATAGTTTTAAGTATCTTGATTACATGATATAGTGCCACATTTCCTTACCTTCTGATGGCCTATATGCACTCTGGTACTTCGTATCTTCGTGAATTCCTCTACTTTTCACAACAATGGTCCAGGTATTCTAGACTACTAATATCCTAAAACCCCTTAATCCATTGACACGTGGCTTCATCGATGAACGATCCCTATTCACTTCAATTTCCCAAAACTTCAGGAAATATGTCTCCTCCAAAACAGAAAGTTGTAAACCCACAAACTTACAAAATTCAAAGAACTTATAGGGTTAAACCTTGTGAAACTTACCTCGATCTGACGATCGTTGTATCTTGTGCTCATATCTAATGGCTAGGATATTTTCCCCTTTGTGCACAGTCCTGCTTCTGTTTGGAATTTGATCCAATGCTCTAGATTTATCTTGACAATAGATCCGATGATTGTTGTACCTTCTTCTCCTATCGCTATGCAACTTTCCTTCCAATGAAGGATATTTCAATAATTTCAAAGGATTGGACTTTGAACCTTCTCCTGCAAGGTTTTCTTCCTAGCCTTTTCCTACTCTCTTGGAAAACACCACTCCTCCTGAGATTTCTTCAAAACTTTGGTGAAGTTTGAGCACACGCTTGTGATTTTCCTGCAGTTTCAAAATAGACCTTTTTTTCCTTTTTCAATCCTTGCATGGCCTTGCGCACACTTGTCTTATCTCTTCTTTGAGCTCGAAACTGCTCAGACACCTAAGGGACTTGACCCTTTTTTTCTTCAAATGATCTCTTGTTCCCTCCTAGAACTCTTCCTTCCTTGGAAGTTTTTCAACACTTGGCTAAGTGTTATCCATGTGCACACCTTGCACTATGATATTTTAAAAGACTCAAACTTAAAGATTTTTCCAAAAATCTTTCTATGCACTCCATTCTCTCGGCTAATGCACTCCTTGCAGAGCTTCTTCCCTTAGAGTGTTCAAAAACTATGGCATGCCTTCTCTTGCATTGTATTCTCACAAAACTCAAAACAAATTTCTCATGCACTCCTTGCGCCTGCTCAAAGCACTCCTTGGAAATCTTCATTAGACTTTTCAACAAATATCATGTCCAACCCTTGCAAAATCCATTTTGATTTTTAGAATGATTCATGTGTGCCCACCTAGCACTCTCTTCTCTAAACGTGAAACAGATTTCAAGTGCACTCCTTGCACTGGCTTCACAAAGTATTTGAATTACTCTGGTGTGCACTCCTTGCATAAGGCTAAGAGCCTAGAACACTCAGAAAACTTAACAGATAGGGAAATCTATCTAATTACTTCAAATGAAAACATATATTCATCCATGCAATTCATAAACACACATTAAACATTTAAATACATTCATAAAACTCATAAAACATACACACAGAACCTCATATACAAGAAAACTTTATCTTTGTATTAATACTCTAAATGTTAATTACACTGTGTACAAGGTTGGACTACAACAGAGTCTCATCTCTTTCTCATCTCCTCTCTTTATCTTCTCATGATCTAAAAACTGACTAATGAATTTTTTATACAAATATATTTTACAAAGGAGGGGCTCCTCGAGCATTCCCTCTAGCTACCTACTTTAATTAGATTACATTCAATTGACAACTAGTCAGAATCAAACCTAAATCTATCTACTTGTTAGTCATTAAAGGAGACTTCACATGAAACCTATACAATACACATGGGATCGGATTTCCATTAGCCATCAAACATTTAATTACATTGAATTTTAATTTTATCTCAAAATCTGGAAGGACTAGCGCATCCTTCTTTGGGATCCGCTCCCTCCTAGTTCGGTGATGCATTGTCTGTTGATGCATTTCATGAGGTGGAGTGATGATCATACATTATACTCCCATAATGGAAAAAAAGATGATCTCCTTGTCATGGCTCCCTTATTCCTATTGTTGAGATCCTCCAGGGTCCCATACTTGAATTTGTAGTTTTCCACCTACTCCTTTGATTTGTTGTTGTTGTTGTTGTCTTGTTGTTGCAATCTTTTCTCTGATCAACATTCTCCTATTGTTGATTGTTTGTTGTGTTGAATTCAACATCAACTTTCTTATCTCTTCTATATCTTTGTCCATCTGGTCCACTAGTTGGCTCCTCGTTTACAATCTACTATGATGTTGCATCTTCCTTTCTTCACAGAGATTGAAGGGAAAATTGCCCGAATCTCCCATGCTGACTTCACCTCCTGTGGCCTTGACTTGCCACTCCACTGTAGACTCAAATTCTGCAACCATACTACTAAGATTATGCTCAATGATCTCCTCTTGCAGCGTAAATTCTGCAAACTCCTCTACCTCTTCTTGTGCTGGTACAAGTTGAACTTCATCAAGATGCTCCTTAGGCTAGAATTCTTCTTCATTGTTCATGATCGTGTCACTCAAAATTTTTTTTTCTATCCCTATATTGCTCAACCAATCCTCCAACATCCTCAATTCTATCTCCCACTAAGTGATCATCTTGTTTGATTGTTCCTCTTCTCCTTTCATCACTTGGTAAGATGTTAATGTCTACTCCTTCACCTCTTCCATGATAGTCACTGATCGTTTTCATTCTTATTTTTCACCTTCAACACATGCACTGGCCTCAACTGGGATACATGGCAATAATATCCCAATTCCCCCAATCATCAGAACACATTTATGATCTTCCTCTATCAGCACCCCTCGATGATCTAAAATCTCAATTGAGTCCATGATGCTTTCAAAAAGTCTCACCACATTCTCCTTTCCCTCGTGGTAACCTAAGGTTTCACTCCTACCCTCCTGGTAGTCTATGATATATTGAACTGATCTCTACTTATTTCCCACCTGGCAATTTGTGCTTTCACCTCTGCCCTCCTAGAATTCTGGGAGATCTTTGACTGATCTCTTATCTTCCTCACTAAGGTTTTCTCCAAATTCTGGCTCTCAAAATCAAAACATCTCCAACATCTCACCGAGGCCTTCATCTTTCCTCAGCCACCTCCTCAATACTTGTCATTGCCTCCTGGAAATCAACTTCTAGATGGACCACGTTGCTTTCTTCAAAGGCCACTCAGACTTCCAACTTCTTTGTGATTCCTGCTACATCTTGAAAATTAGCTTATCAAGCTCTACTATGATCTCCTCAAGATCTTTATCTATATTTTATTTTCTCACCTATTGTCGATCTCCTTTTAGACCCTACTTATGGCCTTGACTAGCCATTTTCCTCTTTCTCCTTTAGAATGCAATTGGTCCTTCTCTTTCATCCCACCTGGTTGTCTATTTCGCCTTCTCTACAGCTAAGAGAACCAACATATTTCTCCCGCATCCCTCCTGGCTATCTACTTTATGTTGCGCACTTACAAATAGTCTTCACAGAGAATTATCACTATTTCTTCTCCTCCTTTTCTCGTTGTATAAAGACAAAAAATAGCTCGAATACCATCTGATGCATACCCCCACCCACTCCTAGGTCCCGAAAGACCTCTCGGTCTAGGATCATTTAATTTAAAACATGTATCAACTCTCAAGCTCCTACTGAGACCCTAAAATGTTACACAAGTCCTTTTTCTTCTTCGTGCAGGTTCCATAAAATCCCATGGGCTCGCTTCCTAAGCCCCTTTCCAAAAAACTGTTAATAAAATCAAGTGTGGCCCTTTCCCCCTCCACTTTATCCAAAAACTCATATGACCATGGGTTGTAATCAGGCACTAACCAAAGGGAGATAATTTGGGACTCTGGATCTTCGAGCTCTGGGAGTTTCAACACCACTCCGCTCTTATTTCTTTGAACATGAAAAATTTAGAACAAGGGGAAGGAATCAACAATCCTCAATGAATTCTGACATATATGGCTCACAAACATTTCAGGCCTCCACACTTCAAGAGAATTACCCACTCTAACATACAACTACCCTTAATTCGTAAATTTTCAACAGGTAGATTGGAAGGTTGGCGTTTTCCATGGATCGACAATCCATGTTAACTCCGGGCTTTGAGACTTTACAGCTCTCCATTGCACATAACCTCTAATCCCCTGGAGTGTTGAACTAGAGATCCTCTAAATGATGAAGATCAATGAACCACAAGTCCTGAACACTCAACGATGGAGATTTTTATGGGACTCCATGCTTCGAGAGTCCTAGTTGTCTCAACATATGAATCCTCTAGAGTACCAAATCTCTAGATCATAGGATCTACTGCCATGTGTGATCTCCCGATCAATGGTTAATATTTACTCCGCCTCTCCATGCTTCATGGTTTTCCAAAGCATCTCTTCAAAAATCTCTCGGAGTGTCGAATTTGTGGTGATATTCTCTTTCCTCCACATCTCCTCCTCTTGATTGATGGTTGGGATCTACTTCATTCTTTAGGACTTCAGGAGTCCTGAACACTCCTCACCCTTATTTTTCCACATAGCTAGATCTCTGGAGTATCCCATATTTGTTGGCACATGTCTCCTATGCAAACAGTCAGGATTCACTCCATTGTTCGAAGCTTTAGGAGTCTTCACACTTATGGAGTGCTAAGTCTCTAGATTACATGATCAAGCACCACGTCTCCTTACCTTCTGACAGCCTGGATTTAATCTCATACTTCAGAGCTTTGGGACTTCCTCTCCTCTACATGAAAATGGTCCAAGTCTTTTGGACTATTGATATGCCTAACAGTCTTAATCCATAGACATGTGGATTCACCAATGAATGGCCCCAATTTACTTTAGGTTCCTGGGACTTCACGAAATACGTCTCCTCTAAAACACAAAATTATAAACCCCCAAACTTACGAATTCTAAAATACCTACAGGTTTAAACCTCGTGTAGATTACCTTGATTTGATGGCCACTGTAGCTTGTGCTCAGATCTAATGGCTAGAATATTTTCCCCTTCATGCATGTTCCTCCTTCTGTCTAGACTCCGATCCAATGGTCCATACTTCTCTTGACAACAGATCTGACAAATGTTGTAGCTCTTTCTCCTGTTGCTACACCACTTTCCTTCCAATGTATCTTTAAATAATTTCAAAGGCTTGGCCTTTGAACCTTCTCTTGCAAGGTTGTATGCTTGTCCTTTTCTTGCATTCTCGGAAAACACTACTCCTCTTGAGCTTTCTTCAACAATTTGGTGAAGTGTGAGCACACACTTTTATTTTTCCTACAGTCAGAAAATAGACTATTTTTTCCTTCAACACTCCTTTTATAGGCCTTGCGCACACTTGTGTTATCTCTGCTTCAATCTCAAAAATTATCAGACTTGTAAGGGACTCGGCCCTTTGTTTATTCAAATGATCTCTTGTGACCTCCTGACACTCTTTCTTCCTTGGAATCTTTTCAACAATTGGCTAAGTGTTGTCCCTATGCAAACCTTGCAATATGAGCTTCTAAAAGAATCAGACTTAAATCATTTTTTGAAAATATTTATGTGTACTCCTTGATATCTCTCAATGCACTCCTTGTAGATATTCTTCTCTCGGGGTGTTCAATAACTCTAGCATGCCTTCTCTTACACTGTCTCCTCATAGAACTCAAAATATATTTCTTCCACACTCCTTGTTTTTTCTCAATGCAATCCTTGCAGATCTTCCTCGGAGTGTTCAACAACTCTAATGTGCACCCCTTGCTCAAAATTTGAAAGGAATGGTGCTTCCTTTTTTGGGATATGCTCCCTCCTAGTGCGTTGATGCATTGTCCACTGATGCGTTTGAAGAACTGGATTGATGCTCCTACATCACCTGAAAACATGCTTTGACATTATGGAGAACATTATTCTAGAAATCTTTCTATTCAGTTCTCTTTCATAAATTTCTTGGAATCAATCATTTTATTGAATAATCAGTGAGTGGATGAATATTTAATCCTAGTCCTATCAATTCAATGAGGATTTCAAAATTTTTATTTTCTCAAAAACACTCTTTCCATCTTCCTGATTTTCTTATCATACATCATTCATATTGGTTACATTCTTGATTGATCTTATTTTTATCATGGATTAGTACTACCCAATAATATCAAAGATGGAATAATTTAAATGCTTGAGAGTTGTATAAATATGTTGATGGAAAATGTCAATCCAACTTCTAAGATTCTAAATTCAAGTTTTCAACATTTTTTTTCATCTTAGCCATGATAATAAGCTTCAAGATGTGAATTTATTATGGATGTAATTCCTCAATCTATTGGACTTTACACTTTGTATGCCAAGATTCTATTAATTTGAAACTATAGAACCAAAGATTGTTCAAGTTTATTCATAACTTTGAAATATAAGGATATATGGGTCAAGATTGGAATATATTTTATTTTATCTCTCATATTCTATGTGATATGTAAGCTCAAGGATGTGAAATGCAAATTTCATCTCAATGGAACATTCTTGGGAATTTATGATATCAATTTCATGTTTTTTCCCATCATACATAGCTTAATACATATTAGAAACCAGGTTTCACTCACCATATTTAATCCTGATTTCTAATTATATATTTCATTTATGATGGGGGAATCAATCCATCTTGGTTGCGGTCTAACATTGTTTGAAATTTTCCACGGTATATTGATTTCTTCCATATCAATAATGATTTTTTTTTTGTCTCTCACAAGGTTGAACATAATCATATGGATATTGTAATGTACCTCAAATTTTCAAAAAATTAAAAAAATTTGAACACGAAAGTAAATTCTATAAATCAACAAATTGTTCTTAACGCATGAAAATATTCTCTTATATATATATATATATATATAAATCATTGTTTGTACGTATAAATTGTTTACTCTGCTAGACTATCCATCCTAAAATTCTATAGGAGGTTTAATGTCCAACAAAATCTTAATGTTTCTATCATTAAATTAAATCATAACATTTTCACTAGATTAACTTATAATCTAATTTACCCTGCTACTGAACTTAAATTCATACATTTGACTGCATTGTTAAATTGGTAACTATGACTACCAATGTCCATACCATAATTCCCATCCGATAATATATTAGGGCTACCTCTTACCCATGTTATCCATACTATTGAATGTCATAAGCTATGTTATAAATTATGTTATATTTACTATGTTAGTGTTGAGAAATACTGAGAGGGGGGGTGAATCAGTATTTCATCTATCAATAATTTGTTTTAACTTTTCTTTCACTGACAAATCTTAGTCTACTTCATAGAGATCAGTTGTTGTATATTCTTATGAAAACAGTAGTACATCCAGAGATCTTATTATGGATTTCTTCATTCAGCAGATATCTTTTCAACAGTAATTCAACAAAATAAACTAACACAGATGAATAGGACACATGAACACCAAGATTTAAGGTGGAAACCCAAATCGGGAGAAAACCACCGCTGTTGTTGTCTCTGTCTTCAATG
>CBVK0102632828.1:0-14659 GCA_900067695.1 Picea abies
ACATCACACATTCACATTTCTGAGTTTGCCACAATACTTGGCTAGTATAGTTATTTTTACAAACTGGGGGAAACAGGGTTTTACACATTGACTGTGCACCTTTGTGTTGTCTACATGGCATCAAGCCTAGCACGTAGTTCACGCATTTCCCTTTCCACTGCTAGATCAGGCATTGGTCTGTCTCTTCTTCTCGACAACATGGCTGCAAATCGTTTCTCTTTTCTCTGCTACAGAAAGAAAAGAACTCATACTCTCTCTGATACCACACTAACGCAGACCCCCAACCCTCAGGTCGGAGTCCACACAGGATCTTTCAATTTTGTCCCCTTAGAGTTTGACTGGCTCTTCAATTTCCCCTTCGGGAAATTTATCGACACACCTAACTAAGTGTCTGTCACAGGTCCTTCTGATTTATGCTCGCGTGATCTTTTCACTGGCATGAACTCTGCGATCAACACCCAACTGACATTGGGATTTTCCCCTTTTCCTTTCCGAATACCATATTTCGTGAGTTCGTGAATCCTGTTATCGAGCGCCTTACCTCTTCGACCTTTGAACCCCGAAATATTGAAATGTTGGTATCCCACTTCCAAGGAGATCAATGGTTGTGGATATCTCCTTGATCTGATGGCTGGCACAATTTCACGTACCGGGAGTTTGTGATGCTTGATATCGAACTCTTTACCTCCTATACCTTCTGGACCCCGAATTTGAAAGTTCTGAAATTCTAACCTCGTCACTCTTCACCTTTATACACAAAACTCTTTTCGTGTTTCAGGGATTCGATCAACCAAAGGTTTCATCCACACTTTGAACTTATGACCCCTGAAATGTCGAAATGATCTCGATGGTCCAATGATCGAAATCAATGGTCCATGTTAAATCCTACCTTTCGAAGGTGGATCTATCCAATGCTTAAATTCCCCCACAACTTTCTTGGATCCTACGATCCTCGCTATTTCGGGAGTTCTCCTCAGAGAATTCTGACCGTTCAGTTTCCTCCTCAACAACCTCTGGCTCAAAATCGACTCTGCGATCCTTCTCTGGGGCGTGACTTTTGCACAATGACTTGAGCTTCCTATTTTCTCTTGAATGATTCAAAGGCCCTAACCCTTATGAGCTTTCTTCGCAAACTCAGGTCTTCAAGGAGACTCCTGGATGCACTCCTTGCGGAAATCCTTCAAATACTTCAGCGTACTTGAACTCATGACTCTATGCACTTTCTCTGCAATAGCAGTCCTTCAATCTCTCAACCTTAGTTGATAAGTTCTAAGGTCTCAACCAGCCTGTGCACACCTTGCATGACTTTTGTGCTTGTCTTGCACTTCTGCTAAAATGAGAACAACAGTATCGCTCCTGAGCTTTCAGAGATAAACTCTGAATGTTTGTCAACGCACTCCTTGCAGACGTTTCACTGCACTTCTTGTAGGAACTCTGTCACTCAGGAAGAGAAACAATTTAAACTCATTTTCTCTCTCTCTCTCTCAGACTTCAAACACTTAACATGAAATCATACATACATAGCATAACAACAAATGCATGACAGAGAGAATAAAACAACCATAAGTAGATCAATTAGCATGTATACACAAAAAACATCATAACACCAAGAATCTGAATCAAAGCTTCATTTATTAATTCAAAACTTCTGTACATGGGTTCTTCTCTACAACTCTCTGCTACAACTCTCCTCTTCTCTATACTAATGTGCTTAATTGATCTAATTCTGATTGATACAATGATACAAAGATGACGGTGTCTATAGTCGTTTTCCCTCCTGTTCCTAAAACTATCTAATCTGGAATTTAAATCTACCTACTTTCATTAACTGGGCATAAATGCCTTTTACATCAATAGATGAGAGTAGATTGCTCAAGATATGTTTACAATCACTTATTCATAAATGCGTGTATGCCTTCCTTAACTATGTCATTAATATGCCTTCCTTAGTCTTTCAAAATATTTCAAAACATTTTCAACATGTGCAAAAATGCATTGTGCTCATCCCAGCTATCTTCTACCTCCGCGCTCGCTTGCTGCTGGTAATGCTCCTGCATCAAGTTTCTCCTTGATTATCAAACTAAAAGTTATATTATTTTTTGATTTCTTACTCTTATTGTTTATATAAATGGGGTGTTTACATATGGTATCAGAGCAGGTTCCACTCTGCAATACTGGACTCGTTATGAATTCCAATGCATTTTATTTACACCTAAGGGGTTTTCATGCGGGAGGAAGAGGAATGCCTCCTCCAAGTACATCTACACCTAAGGGGTCTGCTCCATAGGGAGAAGAGAATACTGTTGAGTAAGAGCATGTTGCAGTGGGTGATGTCATGGGTATGATGAGGTATTTTCAAAGGATGTTGAAGGCGATGATAAATTTCCTTGATCATGATGAGAGAAGGGAATATGTACCCAATGAGGGTTCTCAGTTCCCTCCTATAGTTGGTGGTAGTGTTCATAGAGAACTCAAGAAGGTAAAATTTCTCGAGTTTTGGGGTTCCACGGATGGCTTATCTACTGAATCTTGGTTGGATAATATGGAAATGTGTTTTGAATTGCGCAATTATACCTCCAACATGAAGGTCTGCATGGCAGTATTCCAGTTGAAAGGGAGTGCACTTCTTTGGTGGAAGACACTCTTACCATCGTTGAATATGGACATTGAAGACGCGTCTAGGGAATTATTCGAGGAGCGATTCTGAGAGAGATACCTATATTATGAGTTCATTGAGTTCCAGGTCAATGAATTCAATTATTTATGACAGGGAAATTGTGTAGTACCTAAGCATGAGGATAGATTTATGTAGTTTCTTAGATATGCTCCAAACCTGAACACTAAAAATTTAAAGGTGGATAATTTTTATTTTTTTTCAACTACAAAATTCCTGTTAAGGTAAGGATATTTATGCCTCAGAATTTGCATGATGTAGTACATAAATATTTGATCGTTGAAGAAGATTTGAACAATGGAGGTCAGGGTAGGACTCCTCCGAGGAAGACAGGGAAACTCCCACTTAGAGTGTCGCAGCAGCAGATACCATTTAGGAAGACTTCTGAGCACAATGATACACCCAAAGGATCTGTATTTTCTACATCACGTAGACAAGCTACCAACTAGAAGACTTTGTATAGAGCATCACTGCAGTAGCCGTCATGTAGACCTCAGCAACAACAACAATATAGATTGGTTTCATAGAACATATCAGAACCTTAGAACCCTAGACCAACATATTCTTCCTCTGGAACTAGGAACACCACCTCTAAGAAAGGATGTTAGACTTGTGGAGAACCCCACTATCAAAGAGAGATTCCTATAGAGAAGGAGATACCTAATGGATTAGCAGGACAAATGATAGTAGGAGATATAGGCAAGGCCCATAGGATTCATGTAGCGGTGAATAACTGCCAAGATGAGCATCAATATACAGTGATCGAGAGTTCAGGTATGATATAATATCAACAGTTTAGTATTTTGATAAATCTAGGAACTACTGAGAGGTTCATTTCTAGTGTTGCACTCAAAATAATTAAGGTGAAGGCAGTCGAACAAGACAAGTTTAGATATGTAGAATTGGCATCTGGAGATAAGAAAAAAGTTACAAGAAAGGTTAAATATTGTAAGATTAATTTGGGAGAATTTGTCACAAGTGTAAACATTTTTGTCACAACCTTAGGATCCCACAATATTGTGATTGGAATGGATTGGTTAGAATCACACAATGAGATACTTAATTGCAATATGAAAAGATTAGCTTAATTGATGATTTGGGACATAATAGTATAATTGTAGGAAGAAACCAAGCAGTCTCAGTGAGATTTATTACTTCCCTACAATTTAAGAAAAATATTCGCAAAGGATGTAAGTTGTACGCTATTTTACCTCTTAACTAAAAGGGTGACATGGAAAGATTGGAAGACTTTTCAGTCATATCATAGTTTACAGATGTTTTTGCTAAAGAACTATCAGGTGTACCACCAAAAAGAGAATTGGAATTTACTATAGATCTAAAAGCTGGAACATAACCAATTGCTAGAATGCCATATCAGATGTCGACGTCTGAATTACAAGAGTTAAAGATGCAATTGAAAGATTTATTAGATTTGGGACTTATACATCCAAGTGTATCACAATTGGATGCACCAGTAATTTTTGTAAGAAAGAAGGACGAATCGTGGAGTCTTTGGATTGACTATTGTCAATTAAACAAATCCATGATCAAGAATCAATACCCGCTACCAAGAATTGATGACTTTTTTGATAAAATGAAGAGGGCGACAACAAATATTGATTTGATTTTGGGATATCATCAATTGTGAACCAAAGAGGAAGACATTCCTAAAACATCATTTAAGACAAGATTTGGACATTACGAATTTACTGTATTATCGTTTGGTTTGACAAATGCTCCTGGTGTATTCATTAGTTTAATGAATGGGGTATTCCTTGAATACTTGGACAAGTTCATACATGTATTTATTAACAATATATTAATTTAATCTCAGACAAAAGAGGAGAACAAAGAACATCTAAGATTAGTTTTGCAGTGCTTAAGAGAAAACAAGTTGTACGGAAAGTTGTCAAAATGTTCTTTTTATCAGAAAAAGATTCATTATTTGGGGCACATTATTTCTAGAGAAGGTATCATTGTGGATCCAGTGAAGGTAGAGGATATTATGGAATGGATAGCACTGACAAACATGAAAGAATTACATAGTTTTATGGTATTAGAAGGTTATTATTGACGTTTCGTCGAAGGATTTTGTTGGCCCTTGGTGAAGGAAGCAAGCAAAGATCAAGGTAGAAAAGGGAGCAAGCAAACTTCGTGGAAGCCAAAGCGACTGATACTAGGTCAAAGTGAACAAAAGAGAAGAAACGATGGAGAGAAGCCTGAGAAAGTAAGTCATTGGAAAAGGATATTGAGAATGACAAGTTAGAAAGGAAGAAGGGTCGTAAACCACCATTGGATGCTTTGGAGCACTGCACAAGAAGAAAGGAAAGACGGGCTAGAGAAGCCCTAAAAATATGGGTCAAGTTGACCGTCGAGTTTTAGACACCTAGGGTTTTGGTATATAGGGTTTTGGACACCTAGGTTTCGACCTAAGGCTGTCGATGAGCTATTGTAATGTATAAATAGAGGTCTAAAGGGCCTAGGTTGGGTTGGTACTTTGGGTTGGTATGGTAATATTGTCATTGTGGCTGTTGGTATTGAGTTAGTCGAGAGAGGAGTATTGTGTGAGAGGGAAGTGTTGAGTAAGAGAGCCTTCTGGATTGTAAGATCTTCAGTTGGTTGCAATGATCAACCATGCAGTTGGGTACGCAGGGAGAGGAGAGAAAGAGAGGAGAAGAGAGAATATCTGCTAGCTAGGAGCACTGACAAGAACTATATGCTTTAACCTAATATAATATAGCACAGTTTTGCGGATGTATCCCTAGAGAGAGGGTGAACCACATATATTTTTTGTTGTGTGTGATTGGTATTTTGTATTTGTCATTGATATATTGTTATTTCATTACTACTTTAGATCCGATAAGTAGATGTGAAGAATATCTTTAAGTTGATAAGTGATATATGAATGTTGTGTTGTTCTTGTGTTAGATCCACTTGATATTCCCTTTGGTTGTATACATCTTCGTCCTGGAACCCCCTCATAACTGCTTTGGGTGAGACTGCATCTACTTCATAGGTGTTGCCGAAAGGGCCAGTAGTTAGGGCATGTTGGTGTTCTCTTGGAGATGAACCCTAAATGGTTTCATTATTGGGACTGTAATATTCTTGAGGGAATGCCAAGGTGGTTTCCATCGAAGAGAGAGATTCAAAAGTGGATAGAAGATCAAGAGAAGGAATTTGTTGAAGCCTAGAATAAGAACCCTAATCTTAGTTCAAAGGACTAGTTGGAGAAATATATCTTTACCGATATACACAAGATCTTCTTTGGAGGAATCCATCAAGAACTATATGAGTGGATAACTAGATTAGCAGATACCCAGTTCAAGATTCGATCTAGACTTCTTTTGGTCTGGACATCGGAGTTGATCAAGAAGGTCAAGAAAGATGATAGCATCATATCATAAGAAGTAGATCATTGGTTTGGTAGTACCATTGGAGGGTACATCACAAAGTTTGTTGTGGATAGAGTAGAATCGTATAGCCAAGCCGAGAGATATTTTTTCAAGGGACCTTGAGGGAAATTCTTACAATTCCTAAAGTTGAGAATCAAGATGCTATTGCATGAGAAGAACATCTTGAAGATACAATAGATTGGTCAGATCAAGAAAGGATAATGTTGAAAAATTCAGATAGCAACAATGACACTGAAGCTGGACATACGCGCAGTGGGAGAGTGTTCTGAGAGGTCCACCTTGCAAACCTATTTAAGAAGAACTATGGGGAGGAGGGTTTCTACAGTGGAGAAGAAGAAGATCTGACAGACGAAGAACATTCAAAACCCTCTGGGATAGAAGAAGGACAAGATGAAGAGCTTCACCGAGGAGAACCTGAAAACTCAGAAACCGCATAGACCATCAAAGTAAGTATTTTTATCCTTCTTGTTGATTCGTTATTAAGAAATCAGAGTAATCCCAGTCATGAGAGTATGCAGAGCACTGTCCATAGTATCCCACCACATATTTAGTCAGGAACCTTACGAAGATTTATGGTAGATGAGATGAGACTCCCTATCTTTAGGGGAGATGGATCTGAAGATCCTGATCAGAATTGGTTCCGATGTGAAGCCTTATGGAACATTAAGAATGTCACAGATGAAGTTGTCAAAAGAACCCAGTTCAGTACAATTCTTAGAGATCACGCACTGTGTTGGTACATGAAACTTGTCCAAGGACTTGCACAGCCTAAGCCATTGAAACAGATCAAGAACATGTTGATTGCAGAACTTAAGAAACCTAAGTCAGAATCCCAATGTATTAGAAAGATGAAATAGATCAATAAGAAGGTATTTGAACCTATTTGGGAGTTCGATTAGAGATTCAAGACCTTAACAGGCTGATTGAATTTTCAGATCCCAGATGAACAGAACAAGGAATGGTTCATTGCTTCCCTTCTACCACACATCAGAGTTCCCCTGATGCAACAACAGATTGCTTCACAGGCTGAGGCATTGGAGATATCCATGAAGCTTGAATCAACCCCTATGGGAGAATCCAGTTCAGGTATGAGTTAGATCCTGTGTCAGTTAACTAGTTTGTCTCTATAGGTCAAAGATATGAAGAAAGACAAGGGAAAAGATAAAAGAGAAGACATATAGTGTGTCATATGCAAATCATAAGGTCATGAAAAGGAACACTACCCTTCATTCAATGAATATTTGGCTTTTGGAGCCCCAAGCCCCTTGAAGAAAGTCACCTTACCCTGGTGTGAGGTATGCAGAAATAGACATCATACTGTTGAGTTCTATTATATGAAAAAGTATGTTCAGACACCTACAAATTTGTACTATACTTTTTGTAAGTCCATAGGACATGATGATAGGGATTGTAGGGCCTATGACCTCATGCATGAAAGGTCAAGAGACATATATAATATTCAAGGAAAAGTACAACAAGAAGGAAACACTACATAGTATAACTCTCCTCGGGGAGGAAACTTCAATCCTCGCGGTGGATTCAAAGGAAGAAGACGAGGAGGAGGAATGAGTTGAGGCCAAGGACAGATCGTCTATTATAACTACGCACAACCAGGACACCTCACAAGGGATTTTCATAATCCTTGCACCACTTGTAGCTACTACAGCTCGTTTGACCATGTTATAGAAGATTGTCCTGTACTGCTAGCTAAGATTCAAGAAAGATGAGGACCGCAGCAGAACCCGTAAGTGAAATTGATATATGTTGAACCTTGCGGAGAATACCCTAGATTCATTGTTATAACAAGAGGAGGTGTTTCTATAGGAGAAGACATAATGACCCAAGGAAAGACTACAAAAGATTCAGGAATCAGAAAAGCTACAGAGAAGACCCAGACCTTTGATGCAAAGAAAGAAAGACAAATATTTGAGGAAGAAAGAAAACAATTTAGAGGAGACCAAGGTTCTTCATCAAAGACAAGACTAGAAGTGAGAGATTATGGAATTCCTCACGCATTTGATCAGTCTTCTTCGCCAAGAGAATGAAAAGAGGTAAGCAAGCTTATGGACCTTTTACATACTTGTATTAAGTTGATTCATGATGAAAGCATTGTACAAGAATTACAAAATTTAATTAGGAAATATGAAAAAGGAAAGATAGATCCCTTACTGAATAGGTAAGTACACCAAATTGGTAAGAAGAGAAGGACAAATAAGGGATTACATTTGAATGTTCAAATAGGAGAATACAAGATAGACTATGTGGTCCTCAACTTAGGGTCAGAGGTCAATGTCATGAAGAAGAAAACTTGGGCATAGATGGGAAAACCGAAGTTGATCTATTCCCCTATAAGGCTTAGGATGGATAATCAACAAGTTGTCAGCCCATTTGGATGATTGAAACATGTCCCTATGGACATCGACGAAGTAAGAACATTTGCAGATTTTGAGGCAATTGAAATAGTTGATGACAGTTGCCCTTACACTGTGTTGTTAGGAATTGATTGGTCCTTCAATAAATATACTGTTGTTGACTTAAAGAAAAGATGTATGAATTTTGAAGGATATGGCCTTAGGGTAATCACACCTTTAGATCCAGATCAAGGTCAACGGTACACATAACCCATCAGAGAAGAACAATATGCATATGCACTAGAAAACATATACAAGCTAACAACTAGACAATAGGATTACATTAATCCTACAGCCGATGGGAATCTAAGCTGGTGAAGTGATAGTGTGTGCTCATCAGACTCAAATGAAGCACTAGAGAACTAGTAGAACCAGATGTATGAAGTATCTACAAGGAGATGTGTTAGATTAACCATAGAAGTTTGTTTGATCGACATAACAGTAAGTAACCTACCCACATTTGATGGTCTGAATCCATTAGAATCCTTACTATTATACTTTGAAGCAAGTGTACCAACACAATAGAGGTTTTTGGCAATGGATGAGGCCTTGAAATCCACAACAAGAATATGGTGGGGGACACACAAAAGTAATATTACAGATTGGGTACAATGTCGTACTATGATGACAGTGTGATTCTCATCACAAGTAGAAGGCAGTGAAGTTTGATACATAGGTCGAAGCTTCCCAAAGGACCATGTGCGAAGCTGTGAGGAATCCTGGAGCAACATTCCTCAAGAACAATGGGTGCAAAAATTCATTAACATGCTAGACACGACATCTATCAATTGGTACCTTCAAGAAAAACTATGCCTCATCACTACAGATTGGAAAGGTATGACTCAGAATTTTGTAACCACCTTCTTATTTGAAAGTCAATTTCCTTCAGTAGATCAAGCACTACAGATTGTAAGACATAAAGTATTCAAGGAGGTATCTAGCCTCCCCTTAGAACAGGAATGGGATGAATGGACTGCGCCTCTCGAAAAACTACAAGGTTGTTACAACATGAACGTCGATGAAGACGATGATCCCAGGAAAGTGAAGATCACATAAATAGAAGGCTAGAGAGATGTGGAAGGGCTAGGAGTTGAGTTACCATTCATTGGACATCTGATCAAGATTAAGAAAGTCAATATTTGAACACAGGAGACACTGAAGTTTGCCAATGTTGGAGATTATTGGGATGTTGCTACCATTGACAAGATTACTGAGTTGTGCATGAATATTGGGACTTGTTTCCAACCAAGTTCATTGACATGAAGGGCACTAAAGGGCCTATGGGAGAGATGAGGATCCCCTTAAATCCATATGCTAGACCAGTCAAACAGAGACCTTACAGATTGAACACTAAATATAAGGAGAAAGTGAAGATTGAGCTTAACAGAATGCTTGAAGTAGGGATTATAGAACTTGTGGAAGAATTAGAGTGGATTAGCCCTATGGTGGTGCAAGACAAGAAGACAGGAGAGATCAAGATCTGGCTATATCTCAGGAAGATGAACGATGCTTGTTTGCATGACCCCTTCCCTACACCATTCACTGACAAAGTGTTAAATAACGTGGGAGGCCAGGAGGTTTATTATTTTACAGATGGATTTTTAGTATACCATCAAATCCAGTTTTCCAAGGAGGACCACCATAAGACCATGTTTTCCATAGAATGGGGATCCTACCAATATACAACGATGTCATTCAAATTGAAGAATGCCCCAGCCTTTTTTCCCAGGGTGGTGGTCGAAGCGTTCAAAGAATTTTTGCATAAATTTATATAAGCATATTTTGATGACTGGACTGTGTTTAGTTGTTGAAAAATCACATTGAATGTCTAAGGCTAATGTTGGATAAATGCAGACAGTGTCAAATTTTTTTGAATATGAAGAAGTGCATTTTCTTTTCACCATTTGGAGTTCTGATAGGACATATCATATGTAATCAAGGATTGCTGGTAGATCCATCCAAGATTGCTATTATAGTTGATCTACCCCCTCCTACAACAGTTAAATAGTTTCACATTGCATTGGGACACATAGGCTACTACAGAAAGTTCATTAAAGGATATGCTTAGATTAAAACACCCATGGAGAATCTGTAGAAAAAGGATTTTCATTTTAGTCGGACCGAAGAATGACAGTAGATCTTCGACACACTAAAAGAGAAAATGGTTACTAGGCCCTTTTTGGTCTTTCCAGATTGGACCAAGGAATTTCATGTACATATCGATGCATCTTCTATTTCTTTAGGAGCTATATTAGCACAGTCGGGGGAAGGAGATATTGACCACCCTCTAGATTTTTCTAGTAGAAAGCTATCAACTACTGAGATTAAATACACCACCATTGAGCGCGAAGGGTTAGCCATGGTGTATGCACTGCAGAAATTTCCCCACTATTTGTTGGGAGGACACTTTAAAATGTTTACTGATCACTTTGCGCTAAACTACCTAGTCAACAAGCCAGTGTTGGGGGGAAGAATATGCATATGGCTTCCGTTATTTCAGGAGTATGATTTTGAGATCATAGTAAAACCAAGAAGAATGAACAAGGGTCTTGACCACTTGTCGAGGTTGGAACATGGAGAAGAGCCCACTAATTTGGAAGATACACTGCCATATACACAACTACTAGCCATTAGAAAGATCGATGACCACTTCGCAGAGATAGTCCAGTTCCTATAAACAAGAATGACACCTAATGAGTACACAATTCCATAGAACAAACATCTAGTAGTGCGCGCTGCAGATTTCTCACTTATAGTTGGACATCTATACAAGATGGGATCGGATGAGATATTGCAAAGATGTGTTATGTAGGTAGAACAACTGTTGATCCTTACAGAAGCTCATGAAGGCATCACAGTAGGAGAGTATGCAGGTAAAGCAACTGCGTAGAAGGTTCTTAGAGTTGGAATTTGGTGGCCTACCTTACACTGAGATGCTAAAGACTACTCCAAAGCCTGCGATGTATGCCATAGGGTTGGGAAACCATCTAGAAGAGATGAAATGCCATTAGCACCGTAGTTGAGCCTACAAGAATTTGAAAAATGGGTCATTGACTTCATTGGACCATCGTTAAACCCACCAGGAAAGCACACAAGAGTAAGGTACATAATTACAACAACAAAATACTTGACTAGATGGGTCAAAGCAAGAGCAGTCAAGGACTATAGTGCCCCTACAGTCGCGTGCTTCATATTTGACAACATCATAACCAATTTTGGATGCCCAAAGATCCTTATGAGTGATCAAGGAACACATTTCATCAATAATATAGTTTAAGCCTTGACTAAAGAATTTACAGTCCACCATAAGAAGAGCACACTGTACCATCCACAAGAAAATAGGATAGTTGAAGCATTCAACAAGATCTTGGAAACAACACTAACCAATATTTCTTGTGTGAATAGAGATAATTGGGATTTAAAAGTACCAACAGTGTTATGGGCCTATAGAACCATTTTCAAGAAGCTAACAATGCACACCCCCTTCAAGTTGATATACGGTCTTAAAGTTGTTGTTCCGATGGAATATCTGGTACCAAGCCTAAGAATTGTTTCTTTTACAGATATGGATGAAACTGGAGCTGTTCAAGAGAGGATCACATAGTTGGTCGAACTTGAGGAAGATTGATTCATTGTAGGATTCCATCAGCAAGTTTAGAAGGAAAGAGAGAAGGCCTACCATGATAGGAACATCAAGAAGAAGGCATTTAGACAAGGAGACCTAGTGTTGGTCTATGATAGAAAGTTCATAAAATGTACTAGAAAGTTCAAAATGCATTGGCTCAGACCATATGAGATTGCCTATGTCACAGAAGGAGGAGTTGTGTAGCTGAATATGTTAAAGGGAGAATGGAAGGAAGGATTAGTGAATGGGAGTCGGCTGAAGTTGTACTATGACAACCAGTTGCCTCGCAATTCTCAGTAGAAGCATGAAGAAAAGGGTCTAGGTACCAGGTCCAGTTGAAAATGGGTACCAGACATAGAAAATATAGTTTTCACAAGGGATGGAGAGGAGGCAAAGAGAATAACGTAGAGGATGCACTATGCAACTTGGAGTTGAAGTAAAAAAAGAATATCATAACTGAAGTGCCTCAGGATGAGTCACAGGTGCATGTTGGGGGCTTGTTGGCCCTTGGTTAAAGAAGCAAGTGAAGTTCAAGGGAGAAAAGGGAGAAAGAGAACTTCCCAGAAGACACAGTGACTGATACTGGGTTGAAGTGAGAAAAAGAGCAGAAAATATGGAGTGAAGCCCAAGAAATCAAGCCATTGGAAAAGGAGATCGAGAATAACAAGTCAACAAGGAAGAAGGATCGTGGATGACTCAACAAGCGAAAAAATCCACCGTTGGATGCTTTGGAGCACCGCACGAGAAGAAAGGAAAGACAGGCTGGCAAAGCCCTGAAAATATGGGTCACGTTGACCTAGGGTTTTGGTATCTAGGGTTTTGGACACCCAGGTTTCGGCCTAAGGCTGTTGGTGAGCTATTTTAATGTATATATAGAGGTCTAAAGGGCCTAGGTTGGGTTGGTACTTTGGTTTGGTATGATAATATTATCATTGTGGCTTTTGGTATTGAGTTAGTCGAGAGAGGATTATTGTGTGAGAGGGAAGTACTGAGTAAGAGAGCCTTCTAGATTGTAAGATCTTCAGCTGGGTGCAAATATCAACCCTACAACTAGGTGCGCAGGGAGAGGAGAGAAAGAGAGGAGAAGAGAGAAGATATTCTAGCTAAGAATGCAGACAAGAACTGTATGCTTTAACCTAATATAATATAACACAGTTCTCTAGACGTAGCCCTAGAGAGAGGGTGAACCACATATATTTTGTGTTGTGTGTGATTGGTATTTTTTATTTGTCATTGATATACTATGATTTGATTACTTCTTTATATCTAGTAAGTATATGTGCAGAATAGATCTAAGTTGATAAGTGATATATGAATGTTGTGTTGTTCTTGTGTTAGATCCACTTGATATTCCCTTTGCTTGTAGACATCTTCGTCCTGCAACCCCCTCATAACTTCTTCGGGTGAAACTGCATCTTCTTCATAGATGTTTCCAAAAGGGCCAGTAGTTAGGGCTTGTTGGTGTGCTCTTGGAGATGAACCCTGGGTCTTCCCCTGTGCCAACAGACTTTCAAAAATAGCAAATCCAATTAGGAAATTGCAAAGGAAGAATAAGAAATGTGTATGTTCATAGAAATGCGTTGAAGCATTTCAAAAGCTTAAGGAATTATTAAAAACAACATTGATATTGAAAGTTCTAGATGTGAACAAGGAATTATTAGTATGCACTGACACATCCAAGGAAGGACTGGGTGGAGTACTAATGAAAGAAGGTCAATTTATCGCATATATTTCAAGGAAACTAACAATTCATAAAGTGAATTATGAAATGCATGATTTGGAATTATTAGCGATTGCTTATGACTTACGTGTTTGGAGGTACTACCTTATTAGACGAAAAGTCGAATTGAAAACTGATCACAATGGATTGCAACACATTTTTACACAGAGTGATTTGAATGCAAGACAAAGATGTTGGTTAGAGATTTTAATTGAGTATGATTTTGAAATCACATACATTAAAAGAACAATTAACAAAGTAGTAGATGTGTTGAGTTGGAGACCATGCATTTTCTCAGTAATACCACTAAAAACGAACCTTTGAGAAACAATTTTAGCATTATGTATGGATGACAACTAGTACAAGGAAGTAAAAGACATTATCAGATATGATACCTTGATGATACCTAAATATGAGGTTTGTTCTTTGGAAAATGATGGAATATTATGATAGAATGGCAGAATTTATGTACCACCAATTGACAAAATGACAAATTTAATTTATATGGCTCATGGCTCATCCTGGAGTCACAAAAATGAAGGCAGATCTTAAACCACTATTATTTTGGAAGGGAATGAAATATTATATAGTTAATTATGTGGCGTGATTTATTGAATGTTAGCAAGTGAAGGCTAAGCATAGACATCCAACAGGATTATTATAGCCACATGTGATTCCTAAATCAAAATGGGAAGTTATATCGATGGATTTTATTGTTGGATTTACATTGACGACAAGGAGACTGTTGGTCACTATAATTTCTTAATAAATTCAAACAATCAAGTGAAACATAAATTATCAACCCAGGGAAGTCTT
>CBVK0102632840.1:0-15947 GCA_900067695.1 Picea abies
GGGACAAAAGCCAATGGACTGAGTGTATGATCCAGGATGGGTTATTATTCCAAGGAAATCAACTATGTATTCCAAAATGCTCCATGAGGGAGAACCTGCTGAAGGAAAAACACAGTGGAGGATTGGTCAGACACTTCAGTCCTGATAAGACACTCTCAAAGTTGAATGGCTCATATTTTTGGCTAGGGATGAGGATAGATGTTAAGAAATTTGTGGACAGATGCAGGATTTGTCATCACACAAAAGGGAAAAGGCATAACACAGGGTTATATCAACCATTAGCCATACCAGAAAGGCCATGGGACACAATGAGAATGGATTTTATATTCTGACTGCCAAGAACACAAAGAGGATGTGATTCAATCTTTGTGGTAGTCGACAAATTTTCAAAGATGGCACATTTCATACCGTACCAAAAAAGAAGTGACGTAACTCATATTGCGAACTTGTTTTTCAATGAAGTCGTCAGACTTCATGGCTTACGAAGGAGTATTGTGTTTGATTGAGATACCAAGTTCGTGGGACATTTTTGGAGGACCTTATGGAAAAAGCTGGGGAAAAGTTTGTCTTTTAGCTCAACATATCATCCTCAAATGGATGGGCAGACAGAAGTCATGAACAAAAGATTGGGAGACTTGTTAAGGAGCTTAGTGACTGAACACTAGAGTCAGTGAGATCACATTCTTCCGCTGGTGGAATTTTATTACAATAACTCACTCAACAGAAGCACAGGGCAGAGTCCATTCCAGATTGTATATGGAATGCAGCCAAGGGGATTTTTTGAATTGAAAGATTCAGAACAAGCTGAATTCAGGATTAGAAGACTTTGCAGAAGGAATGAAGGAGCTTCACAGCTAAATTAAGGAGCGATTGTAGAGTTCAAGTCAATAATACAAGTGGAGAGCATGTCAATACAGATGAGAACTTCAATTTGAAGTTGGTGATCTAATTCTTGCACATCTGAGGAAGGAAAGGTTCCCAAGGGGAATGCATAATAAACTGAAGATGGAAAATATTTGACCATGCAAGGTCATAAGGAAATTTGGGGCAAACACATATGAGATTCAATTACCTGATGGGGTTGGAATCTCACCGATATTCAATGTTGCAGATTTGTACCCTTATAGATCTGAAGAAGCAGGAGCAGAGGAAGAACAAAAATAAGTTCAGTGGACCAAACAAATGCCTGTAGTTGAAAAGACACAGATGGAAAATATAATTGACAAGAGGGTTAGCATGAAGACCAGGAGGAAAGAGTATTTTGAATACTTGGTCAAATGGAAGAGACATCCAATTGAATATTCCATTTGGGAAGACGAAGAAAAAATTCATAGGCATGGAAAGACTGTGCAAGAGCTCATGAACAAAAGTTCATGAAAATTTTCAAGTGAGAGAGTATGATGCAGGAGCATCGTAAGCAGCCATCCAGGAAACCATAAAAGGTGGAAGACGGCTAGAAAAGCGCAACACGCATTTTGCACATGTTGAAATGTGTTGAAGAAATTAATGAGTGAATATTAATGTAGTAGTTAAAGGAAGCATACTTACATGTTGTAAACAAATCTTGAGTGATTTTCTCTCATCTATTGGATGTAGTAGACATTAAGTCTGATAAATGAAAGTAGGTAGCCTTGAATTAATAGATTAGACAGTTTTAGGAGCGTAGGAGGGAAAACGGATATAGACACCCTCGCCTTTGTATTATTTTATGATTAGATAATTAGCACATAGAAGAAGAAGAGAGCTNTAGTTCATGAAAATTTTCAAGTGAGAGAGTATGATGCAGGAGCATCGTAAGCAACCATCTAGGAAACCATAAAAGGTGGAAGACGGCTAGAAAAGCGCAACACGCATTTTGCACATGTTGAAATGTGTTGAAGAAATTAATGAGCGAATATTAATGTAGTAGTTAAAGGAAGCATACTTACATGTTGTAAACAAATCTTGAGTGATTTTCTCTCATCTATCGGATGTAGTAGACATTAAGTCTGATAAATGAAAGTAGGTAGCCTTGAATTAATAGATTAGACAGTTTTAGGAGCGTAGGAGGGAAAACAGATATAGACACCCTCGCCTTTGTATTATTTTATGATTAGATAATTAGCACATAGAAGAAGAAGAGAGCTATAGTAGAGAGTTGTAGTGAAGAACCCATGTACAAGAGATTGAATTAATATATAAAGATTTGACTCAGATTTCATGGTGTTATGATGCTTACTGTTTAGATATGTTGAATGGTATGCTTACAATTGTTTTATTCTCTCTGTTATACATTTGTTATGATGCTATGATGTGTTGAATGTATGATTTCATGTTGAATGTATGAAGACTAAGAGAGAAAGAGAATGATTTTCAATTGTTTCTCTTCCTGAAAGAATTTCCTGCAAGGAGTGCAGTGAAACGTCCACAAGGTGTGTGTTGACAAGGGTTCTGAGTCTATCTCAAAAAGCTCAGGAGGGATACCATTGTTCTCATTCCCGTAGAAGTGTAGGTGAAGCACATACGCCATGTAAGGTGTGTGCAGGCTATTTTAAGACTTAGAATTTATCAACTAAGTTTGAAGAGTGAAAGACTACTATTGCCGAGAGTGCATAGAGTCGAAGAAAAAAATACACAGAAGTATTTGAAAGATTGTCGCAAATAGTGCGTGCAGGAGTCATTTTGAGACTTGAGGTTGCAATAGAAAGCTCAGGAGGGTGAGAGCCTTTGAAGTATTCAAAGGAAGACAGTTAGTTGAATAATCACATAGAAATTAAGTCCCAGAGAAAGAACGTCGAGTCAATTTGGGCTAGAGATTCAGAGGAAGGAATCGAACGATCAGAATTCTCAATGGAGAATTCACGAAGTTGTGGGAATTGTAGGATCCAATAAAGCTGTAGGGTGGTTAGGATTTGGATGAACCCACGACTCTAGTGTCAAGAATCAGTGAAGACCATTGATCATGGTCAGTTCGGGCCATTGTATCATTCATTCAAACTCAGGGTTCATGAGTTTGTAGGGTAGACCAAATCCTTTGGTTGTGCAAACTCCCGAGTAGCGAGAAGTAGGAATAACTGTTGGATCGAAACCTCTTCACTATATCATGTATCAAGGTTTTGGAGGTTGGGAGGAATCAGTTTCAACTGCAGAAGTGGTGAAGGTTGAGGGCCAAGGTCTCGAGCGAACACATGGTGCATCCATCAAGTGGGGACCGCGTGGTTGACAGGTGGACACTCGTCGCCTAGGAGGGGGTCAAAACCCTGTTGACTTCTCATGCTTCAAGTTCTCATAAGAAAGGAGGAAAAAATCTCAACAAACCAACTCGTGAAGTTGCGATCCACGAGAATTACTGAAGGAGTCAAATCTTCTCTGACTTTCGTGTCTCAGATTCTTGTAAAAGAAGGGCCTAGAGGTTCAACCCTTCAAATCACAAACTCGTGAAGAAGCAGGAGCAGAGGAAGAACATAAAGAAGTTCAGTGGACCAAACAGATGCCTGTAGCTGAAAAGCCATAGATGGAAAATATACTTGACAAGAGGGTTAGCATGAAGACCAGGAGGAAAGAGCATTTTGAATACTTGGTCAAATGGAAGAGACACCCAATTGAATATTCCATTTGGGAGACGAAGAAGAAATTCATAGGCATGGACAGACCATGCAAGAGCTCATGAACAAAAGTTCATGACAATTTTCAAGTGAGAGAGTATGATGCAGGAGCATCGTAAGCAGCCATCTAGAAAACCATAAAAGGCGGAAGACAACTAGAAAAGAGCAACACACATTTTGCACATGTTGAAATGTGTTGAAGAAATTAAGGAGCGGATATTAATGTAGTAGTTAAAGGAAGCGTGCTTACATGTTGTAAAAAAATCTTGAGAGATTTTTTCTCATCTGTCGAATGTAGTAGACATTGATTCTGATAAATGAAAGTAGGTAGCCTTGAATTAATAGATTAGATAGTTTTAGGAGCATAGGAGGGAAAACAGATATAGACACCCTTGCCTTTGTATTATTTTATGTTTAGATAATTATCACATAGCAGAAGAAGAGAGCTATGGCAGAGAGCTGTAGTGAAGAACCCATGTACAAGATATTGAATTAATATATAAAGATTTGACTCAGATTTCATGGTGTTATGATGCTTACTGTTTACATATGTTGAATGGTATGCTTACATTTATGATTAGATAATTAGCACATAGAAGAAGAAGAGAGCTATAGTAGAGAGTTGTAGTGAAGAACCCATGTACAAGAGATTGAATTAATATATAAAGATTTGACTCAGATTTCATGGTGTTATGATGCTTACTGTTTAGATATGTTGAATGGTATGCTTACAATTGTTTTATTCTCTCTGTTATACATTTGTTATGATTCTATGTTGTGTTGAATGTATGATTTCATGTTGAATGTATGAAGACTAAGAGAGAAAGAGAATGAGTTTCAATTGTTTCTCTTCTTGAAAGAATTTCCTGCAAGGAGTGCAGTGAAACGTCCACAAGGTGTGTGTAGACAAGGGTTCTGAGTCTATCTCAGAAAGCTCAGGAGGGATACCATTGTTCTCATTCCCGTAGAAGTGTAGGTGAAGCACATACGCCATGTAAGGTGTGTGCAGGCTAGTTTAAGACTTAGAATTTATCAACTAAGTTTGAAGAGTGAAAGACTACTATTGCCGAGAGTGCATAGAGTCGAAGAAAAAAATACACAAAAGTATTTGAAAGATTGTCGCAAATAGTGCGTGAAGGAGTCATTTTGAGACTTGAGGTTGCAATAGAAAGCTCAGGAGGGTGAGAGCCTTTGGAGTATTCAAAGGAAGATGGTTAGTTGAATAATCACACAGAAATTAAGTCCCAGAGAAAGAACGTCGAGTCAATTTGGGCTAGAGATTCAGAGGAAGGAATCGAACGATCAGAATTTTCAATGGAGAATTCACGAAGTTGTGGGAATTGTAGGATCCAGTAAAGTTGTAGGGTGGTTAGGATTTGGATGAACCCACGACTCTAGTGTCAAGAATCAGTGAAGACCATTGATCATGGTCAGTTCGAGCCATTGTATCATTCATTCAAACTCAGGGTTCATGAGTTTGTAGGGTAGACCAAATCCTTTGGTTGTGCAAACTCCCGAGTAGAGAGAAGTAGGAATAACTGTTGGATTGAAACCTCTTCACTATATCATGTATCAGGGTTTTGGAGGTTGGGAGGAATCAGTTTCGACTGCAGAAGTGGTGAAGGTTGAGGGCCAAGGTCTCGAGTGAACACGTGGTGCATCCATCAAGTGGGGACCGTGTGGTTGACAGGTGGACACTCATTGCCTAGGAGGGGGTAAACACCCTGTTGACTTCTCATGATTCAAGTTCTCATAAGAAAGGAGGAAAAAATCTCAACAAACCAACTCGTGAAGTTGCGATCCACGAGAATTACTGAAGGAGTCAAATCTTCTCTGACTTTCGTGTCTCAGATTCTTGTAAAAGAAGGGCCTAGAGGTTCAACCCTTCAAATCACAAACTCGTGAGTTGCAAGTGAGGTTAGTACTTAGCTCTAGCCGGTGGTTACACATGGAGGGCACTAACAAGGAGGAGCCATATCCCATTGCATGTTAGGTATCGACGTTTGGTGAAGAAAATTCGAGGGTATTTGACTTGTGAACATGTGAGTTGCAAAAGGTGTTTGTGCAAAGACCACATCATGGTCATATGGAAGTGTAGGGATCACACCTAGAGTTAAGGTGGACATGGTGGGTTTTTTAGGAAGGACCTGTGGATACACTCTTGCGTGTGTGAGAATTTCTTGTAGGGAAATTGAAGAGTCAATTTGACTTAGAGGAGAATTAGAATGATCTTGTGCGGATCTCAGCTCGAGGGTTGGGGGTCGGCACCAAAGTTGGTTGATTACATTAGTTTGTTCATGGAGACATGAATATGATAAAATATAGAGTTACCTCCATGAAATAAGAATAGCTACCTTTAGTATCAATTATTGATCCACTCTTAGTTTCATATGAAGTTGTTGCCTTGATGGAGTAGAGGAGTTACTCTCTCATTTCAATAGTCATAGTGAGAATGGAGCAACCATTCTCAGCTTCAGATTAGTTACAGGTGTAGAGTCCCACTTACAGAAGGAATAGTTGTAGAAAGAGAAGAGGACATACTCTCAAGAAGTGAGGCAGATAGTTCTTTGCAGAGAGCACATAGAGCTAGCACATGATTGTGCAGATTGAGTTGCAGTTGAGCAAGTGTACCAAATTGGTACAAAGTGATGTGAAAATTTTGATTTGAAGTTGAAGATAGAAAGACCCAGGTTTGCAAGTTGAAGAAGGACCTGCACAGGTTGAAGCAAGCTCCTAGAGCTTGATATGGAAGAGTTGACAGTTTTCTTAAGAGCTTGGGATTTACCAAGAGTAAAGATGACTCTAACCTTTACCTCAAGGTCATGAATGATGAGAAAGTGATGTTACTACTATATGTAGATGATGTATTCTTGAAAATATGAAGAAAATGTCATCACATATTATAGAAGAATCTTTCTACAGATTTTGATGAATCTTTCTACAGATCATTCTTAACCAAGGGAAGTATGCAGTTGAAATAATGAAGAGGTTTAACATGTTGGACTGAAAATCCATGAATACAGCCATGGAAACAAGGTTGAAGCTCCTAGTTGGCACTTCGTTAGAATTGATTGATGCTATGTTGTAGAGAAAGATCATTGGATCATTGATGTATCTGACAAACACCAAGCCATATATATGTTTTGTTGTGAATACCTTGAGTCAATTTCTGGTAGAGCCCATACGTTTTCACCAGGTTGCTACAAAACATGTGATGAGGTACCTTAAGGGTACATTAGACTATGGCCTCAGTTATAATAGAGATCATGAATTCAGACTGAGTGGTTATATCGATTCATAATGGCATGGAAGTGTCTCTGACAGAAATATCACTTTAGAATGTTATTTCAGTTTGGGGTCAGCCATGATCTCATGGAAAAGTAAGAAGCAATCAAACATTTCTCTCAGCATGATAGAAGCATAATACATTGTTGCATGTACTTCCAGTTGGGAAGCCATATGGCTTCAAAATTTGTTGGCAGGTTTATTCGATATGGAGATGGAAACAATTGTGATTCTATGTGATAAGAACAGTTGCATAAAGATGACAAATAACCCTATGTTCCATGACAAGCCAAAACAAATAGAGATCTGATATCCCTTGATTCATGATATGATGCAGAGAGGAGCTATAAAGCTCCAATATGATGGCATAGATGAGCGGGTTGTAGACCAAGCCTCTATCTCGTGTAAAGTTTAAATACTTTTGAGACAAGTTTGGTATAGTTTGAAAGGACCGCCCTCGAAAGGGGGATTAGTGTTGATGATACTATGGTATCTTGATCAATAGTTTGTAGCTCAGTTAGGATTTTATATCCTAGGAGATTGATCATCCCTAGATAGATCCCAAATGTCCGAAAGGATGGGATGTTAGAGTACTTTTTCATGTATATGATAGCTTTGGTCAGTAGTGGTAGCTCTTTTAGGATTCTATATATCCTAGAGAATATTTTGATTCCTGGGAAGATCCTTTGGATCTGTCAGAGTACCACAGGATGTTGTTGATGCCAGCATAGTGCTGAATATTTCCAGCTTTATGTTGATTTTTTTGATGCCAGCCTAGTGCTAAAGATTTCCATCTTCGTGAAGATGTTGTTGATGCCAGCCTTGTGCTGAATATTTCCATCTTCGTGCTGATGTTGTTGATGCCATTCTCATGCTGAATATTTCCAACTGCATGTTGATGTTGTTGTGATGCCCACCTCTTGCTAAATATTTCCGGCTTTGTGTTGATGTTATTGAGATGTCAGCTTCTTGCTGAATATTTCCATCTTTGAGATGATGTTGTTGAGATGCTAGCTTCATGCTGAATATTTCCATCCTAGTGCTGATGTTGATGACGCTCCAACCTTCATGTTGTGATACTATTGTTGTTGATGTTGTATCATCCTTTTGTTATTATTAATGATGATGATGTATTAGTGTTATACTAATCCATGTTGATGCAGATGATGATGATGACACTTCAACTTCATGCTGAAGATGATGATGTTACTTTATATTTTTGCTAAATATTTTTATCATATTACTTTAGCCTCATGCTAAAAAATATGATGATGTTACTTTATCCTCAGTCTAAAGATGATGATGATGTTACTTTAGCCTCATGCTGATGAGAATGATGATGCTACTCCAGATCCATGACGTGAACTATGATGATGAGAAAAACTTTCGATGATTTATAGATATGTCAGTCAGTTTTCCATATGTTGTTGATGTTGCTTCCCTCTCTCTCTCTTGATGATGTTGTATTGAATTGTGTCTATAGAATACCCTTCTTATTAAGGGGATTGTTGAAATATTGTAACTGCGAAGAGTATTATATTTATTTATCTAGTCATTATTAATTATATCAATCCCCTTTTGTGGATTGATCATGTCGGACATTGTTATTGACCAAATCCACTTTTGTGGATTGGTCAAATACTAAATATATTGTGCAAATTGAGAAGTTGGCCCCCAGGGTAACTAAAGTGGTTTTAACCACTAAGAAGAAAAGTCGTCCATGCCCAGATAAGAGACACCTTTCCAACACCTGTTAGTTTGTATAAATAAAGGAATCCAATGCATCATTTGTTCACTCACTCATTCGCTCAATTAGTGCACAAGTTTTGTAGCTGCAATTGGGAGAAGAAGGAAGTGAGAGGCTCAAGAATCATTTCCTAGAAGTTGATACTCATGGGTGGAACATTAAATTCCATATTAAATGGATTTAGAATGTCGATTCTTAAAGTTTCATGTCAAAAGTACCATTGTTATTTTTCATGGATTTTTTTTTTTATATTAGGAAACCTTACTTCCAATCTTGTAAAATAAATTTGTCATTAAATAAAGTCCAAGGTGTTAAACTATTACTCAAAATAGGTGAGACTATGACCTAGTGAGGGTGTCCAGGCCACTGAGTCTCCTCATCACCTCTCTAATAGGTGGGGGACATTACATTGGCTTACTCCCTATACTAGCCTAGCCTATCCTACCTTGGCTTACTCCCTATACTAGCCTAGCCTATCCTAGCCTATCCTAGCCTAGCCTAACATACTCTAACCTAGACTAGCCTAGCCTATCCTACCTTAAACTAGCCTAGGCAATCCTACTCTATCATACCTTAAACTAGCCTAGGCAATCCTACTCTCACTTATTCTGGCCTAGCCTACCTAGCCTACCTTACATTAACCTTGTCTAGCCTACTCCAGCCTAGCCTATCTAGCCTACCTTACCTTAACCTTTCCTAGTCTACTTTATCCTAGCCTAACCTATCCTATTCCATCCTAGCCCACTGTATCCTAGCCTAACCTTTCCTATCATATCCTACCTTAACCTTACCTATCCTACTCTACCTTAATCTTTCATAGCCTATATGACTCTAGCCCATCCTAGCCTAATCTAGCCTATCCCATTCTAACCTAGCCTATCTAACTCTATCATAGCCTAACCCATTCTATCCTAGCCTAGCCTACTCTAGCCTATCCTAGCCTACACTTTCCTAGCCTAGCTTACTCTAACCTATTTTATCCTAGCCTAGTCTACTCTATCCTACTCTACCTTAACCTTTCCTAGAGTACTCTAGCCTATGGTATCATACTCTAGACTAGTCCATCCAACTCTAGACTAGCCTAGCCTACTCTACACTAGCCTAGCCTACTCTAGCCTAGGCTATCTTATTCTAGCCTAGCCTAGCCCACTCTAACCTATCTTATCGTACTCTATCCTAGCATAGCCTACTCTACTGTAGACTATCATATCCTAGTATAACCTACTCTATCTTGGCCTAGCCTACTCTAGCCTATCATATCCTACTCTATCCTATTATAGCTTACTATAGCTTATCCTAGCTTACTACTCTACCCTAGCCTACCTTAACTTAGCCATCCTACTCTATCCTAGCTTAGCCTACTCTAGCCTATCTTAGACTACTCTATTCTACCCTATCTTAGCCTATCCTACCTTCCCTACCCTAGCCTAGCCTACTTTACCCTATCCTACTCTAGCTTATCTTACTCTAGCCTAGTCTAGCCTAGCCTCCCTTAACTTAGCCTAGCCTATCTTACCTTTAGCTAGTCTAACATATTCTAGTTTAACTTAGCCTATCCCATCCTATCTTAACCTATCGTATTCTATCCTACCTTAGCCCATTATATCCTAACATAGCCTATCCTATTCTAACTTATCATAACCTACCTTACCCTACCTTACCATAGCCTCTTCTACCACCTTAGTATATCATATTCTAACTTAGGCTAGCCTTCCTTACACTAGCCTATCCTAACCTACCTTACCCTACCTTACCATAGCCTATACTACCTCCTTAGCCTAGCCTAACATAGCCTACCATAGCCTAGTGTTTCCTATCCTACCTTGGTCGAGCCTAAAGTAACCCAATCTACCCTAACCTAGCCTAAGCCTAAGCTTAAGCCTCACTCCTAATCCTATTTCTAATCCTAAACCTAAGCCTTTTAATCTTAAATACCAAATCCCAAGCCTAAATTCTATGCCCAAGCCTCACATAATACTTCCTTACTTAAAATACAATATTATATTAGATAAATTTCTAATATAACAATATATAGCTTTAGGAAAACTCATTAATTAACATAAATAAAGAAACACATGGATTATATCACTCAAGTAAAAATTACATAATTTTAATAGAAGATACAAAACAATATAAACAATAACAAACATAAAGAAATATTATAACTGAAAAAGAAAAAATCTCCATAAAATAATTAACATAAATAATGAATTTATTAAAAAATTTAAAATATATACAAAATAATTCAAATTAAACATAATCTAGATCACATTATAAAATAAATTTTCAATTTGGTTAAAAGAACGGTTGATTTAATTAATTTAACCAAAAACATTTATAAACACAAAAATATAAATGATAATAAGTCTTTCGTACTAGTGGTTTGATTCAATAATTTTTCAATTTACTTAGAACTGTATAGAAACTTTTTATTTAATTTATTAAACCAAAAAAAACTATAAACACAAAAATATAAAAGATAATAATTCTTTGAACACTATATTATGCGTTCAAAATCTATTAAAACCTTAATTTCTTTTTATTTGGAAAAAACAAATCAATAACATAATGGCAAATAAAACTTATCCATGGAAGGAATTAAATCCTATGACTGAAACTTTAATTTTTTTTAATTTCAAAAAAAAAATACCAATACAACGCTAAGAAATGGGTTATCCGTTAAAAGAACTAAATTATAAGAAATGGGTTATCTGTTTAAGGAACTAAAATGCATAGCAAATACTGATTAAACTAATCAGGAGATAGCATATGAAGGTTAATTGACGAACGAGTTAATACAGATGGCGTTAAACAAATGTTCATGAACAATATTTATGTACCATGGCTGGTTACACTGATAAATAATTCATATGTACCATGGCTGCTTAAACTGATAAAAAACCTAAATTCAATAACAAGCAAGACGCAGATTCAAATTAAACTAATCAAAAACAATAAAATGTCCAAAGCCAGTAGGTTAAACTAATGAGAAAAAGAACACGTGCATATTAACTACTAAATATGTATGTTAAACCATGGTAATGAAAACTTAAATTTAATAAAGATAGCAGATACCTGGAGCCATAAGGTTAAACTATTGAGAGAGAAGGGAAGAGAAAATAGAGCCACGCATACATATTCATGGACGAATGAGGGTTTCAAAGGGTTCAGATTCATTCAAGGAGGGTTTCAAAGGGAGGGTGTCAAATTATATGGATGGCTCGAACCATATGGAAGGATGGACGGACTTCCTTCTACTGTCGAGTTTTTCCAACCAGGTGGTTTGCATCTAAAAAGAGCAGAGCTGAACATGAAANNATTTTAATTAAATCGACTTTATGCATGCAATTTGGGATATGCAAGAGCTATATGCACGAAATTATAATTGCTTAATGAAATTAAAAAAAAAAAACTATGGCTTTTAAAAAGAACATAGAGTCGTGGATATAATTGCTTAATAAAATAAAAATAAAAACTAGGGCTTCTAGAAATAAAACTGGGAAGCTTAAATAAAAGTAAAATGTACCGTTCAAAGAGCCATGATCGCCGAGACGAGAAGATCAACCGACCTTGAAGTGAGACGTGATCACCGAGAAGATCAACCAACCTTGAAGTTGTTTGCTTCGATGCAGCCTCTTCACTTTCAGATATGACTCGGAGTGGATGATCCGATGCAGCCTCTTCACATATAGACATGACACAATTTACAAACTCAGATGTGAAACACTATAGAGGAGGAGGTACTCAGACTCAATCATGTACATTTTACAAACTCAGACTCAGAATCACACAAGCACACCAGACTAGACCGAATAGAGGAGCGGCAGCAAAATGTTGAGCAAAATGTTGAAACAAGGTAAGAAGAGATAAATGTATCACTTATCCCTTCTCCCTTCAACGGATAGATAGTTTCCCTCTTTTGCCGCCTCTGTCTTTTAAACCATTCATTGGTTACAGATGAGACACATTGCCTTTTCCTGTCTTTTCCAACTGTTACTATATTAGAAAAAGGTTGAACGGTACACTTTGCAGGCTTTCAGGCTTTCTTTTCCAACTGTTACCATATTACGCTTGGCAGGCTTTCAGGCTTACCATATTAGAAAAAAACTCAACGGCAGGCTTTTCAGGGTTTCATATTAGGAAAGAACTCAACAGTAAACTTTGATTGGGAATCGAATCATTAAAAAATATTTTATTTTTGTGCCTTCTCTGAAATATTAGTCAGTTGCAATAAACTTTTATTGGGAATTGAATCATTAAAAAATATTTTATTTTTGTGCCTTCTATGAAATACTAGTTAGTTACTGACTTAGTTACTGATGATCTTTTTCATCTCTCTTTAACAATATAAAATTGATTTTTCCTCCCTAATGGATTAGCATATGACATATGTTTTATTCATGTTTATAAGCATTGCCTAGCATTAGCATATGACATATATTTTATTCATGTTTATAAGCATTGTGTAGGGTTGTTATTTTAAGGAATTTTAAAACTATAAACTTAAAAAAATACTTTTTTATATTTAAAATATTTTTGTTTTTTTAATAGTTTGGGAGAGATAGTATTTATATTTAAGGAGTAAAATTCATATTTAAGGAGTAAAATTCTTTATAACAAATTTTTTTCCCAACAAATTCAAGTAGTGATATAAACTTAAAAAAATACTTTTTTATATTTAAAATATTTTTGGTTTTTTAATAGTTTGGGAGAGATAGTATTTATATTTAAGGAGTAAAATTCTTTATAACAAATTTTTTTCCCAACAAATTCAAGTAGTGATATTATGAAAAAAAATTCTTTCAAATTTTCCTATAAAAAAATATTTTATTTTGATTTTTTTATTAAAATAAAATTTAATATAGTTCCAATTCATTTAATAAATTTATGTGCTTTTTTGAAATGGGGTTTAACAAAATGCATTTCATTCATTAACTTTGTTTGAGAATAATGGATTTGAGTATATGGAGTTGGATGATGTAGGATAGAAAAAATTCACCTATTAATACAATATGTTTAGCATTGGGATTACATTTTGTCCAACTTTAATGCACATCTTCTTGATATAGTGATCCATATATTCATGTTGGCTCATTACCAAATTAGATTATATTAATGAAATTTAGATTTTGTATCTAGAGTTTGGTTTAACATTTTAAGAATATAGGTCAAGGAGGTGTTGGAGACACATATACATGATAGGGTATGGTCTAGGTTGTGTTTAGTTTACGTCCAATAGTAAGCTATTAATATGGTAGATGATTACTCTACCATTATCTATGATTTTGTCTTATGTATTATAATGTTTTAAAATTGTGACATTTCAACTTTGTGAGAACATAATGCATGCTCTACCTGATGGAGATATAAATACAATGTTCTACATTGATGAGGTTGGATCTCTTAACAACTTATATATGTTTATTGAGTACATCACCTTTTTATTTGTACATTCTTTTATATTGGTATTAGTTTATATTAATTTCATTTTTTGTTTGTTTGTGATGTTTTATGGAATAGTTACAGAATTATTATGAATGTTATGTTGGTAGTGAAATAAAGATTTGAGGTTTTCTAATGCTAGCATAGAAGACATACTATTAGTAATAATGACCAAAAATCCATAGGTTTATTAATGAGATATTTCATATGCTTAACATGGATCTTATTCTTTCAAGTGAAATAATTTTGACCAATGAATCTATTCCTATAGAATGGTTGCATCTAATTAAATGATATTTTTTGGGCTATAATTAGGTTACAATTAGAATTTGATATAATTATAATGAATATAGTAGAACTTTTCTTTTTAAGTGACTTGAAATTCAATTGAACATCAAATTTATGTATGTTATAAACACCTTACCTCAGCATGAAACACCAATTGTGATCCTTTTTCTTTCTTGTAGAGTTTAAATCTTCAATGAGCCTAGAAATTGTTATTGCTCTTCCACCATCATTTATACAATCCTATATTTTAATAACTTGTATATATGATATTTATAATATCAAAAAAATATTTTGAATGTTTTTCCATACAAATTACAATAGTCACATTTCCTACAACTAGCTTAAGTTCAAGATATCCATTGCCAATTTGTTTTCAATTGGAAAGTTTTAAATCTCTTCCAAACTTTATGGTGTGAGCCAAAAATTCTCTTCTTTATAAATATGCTCTTTATAAGATAGATTAAAAGTTGGTTTTCTCAATACTTCAACATATTGTCTATTGTAGTTGTGAATTGTACATGGTGTGTTGTGTAGCAACTAGAAAATGTATTTGGGTTAGTGTGTTCATTATTTTTTCTACTCTAATTAAAACCCCAATTTCTCCAAATCTACATCTCTTGCAAATATTTTGCAATAACTACACTGGGTTTGAATCTAATAAATATCCATAAATTGATAACAATATATTCCTCTTCATTTTCATTTAATATTAAAACATTGGAAAATCCATGCTTTGGTTCATTTAAGTGTTCAACTTGTTTAGTGTTTTTCTACTTACATGATTTCGAAGATATCTTTATATTTATCATCAATGCTTTTATGATAGTTCTTTAGGTTTTTATCTTTTCATGGTTATTTTCATTGTGTAGTTGATGTATAAAGCCAAAAAAATATATCCTTATAATAAAATCCATTCTACTATAAAGGATGTACATTTATGGCCACTGAGACAATCCAATTTTAGGTTACTTGATTTAATCATAGCAATTTACTTGAGATATTTTTTTATAAACAAATTGTAATAGATAGGGTAATGGTTGTCTTTCATTTTCTTGTTTAGCTTGAATTATTCTTGGAGGCAATATTTCTATCATTAATCATGCAATAATCCCTTTTGGAGGAGATAAATATTTAAGGTCATATTTTGAATGCTCATATCAATGAATAGACCAATAAGTATTGGAATCTTAATATGATTTTTCTTTGACAATTGTAGCATGTAGAACCACATGGAAAGAGTTTCTCATACAATAGTTGTTGAAATATTGTAACTGCAAAGAGTATTCTATTTATTTATTGAGTTATTATTAATTAGATCAATTCCCTTTTGTGGATTGATCATGTCGAACATTGTAATTGACCAAATCCCCTTTTGTGGATTGATCATGTCGAACATTGTAATGGACCAAATCCCCTTTTGTGGATTGGTCAATTACAATATATTTAGGATTGGTCAAATCCTAAATATATTGTGCAAATTGAGAAGTCAAGCCCTAGAATAATTAAAGTGTCTTTAACCACTAAGAAGACAAGTTGACCCTTCCTAGTGAAGAGACGCCTTTCTAGTACCTTCCAATTTGTATAAATAAAGGAAGCCAATG
>CBVK0102632885.1:0-10753 GCA_900067695.1 Picea abies
TCACTGCCATGCATTCCCTCAATTTTTCCACCTCTTTCCAAGGCTCCAGTGTTACCAGTAAGGAAATCTCATTTTTGGAACTCTCCATATTCACAATTGTGAGCAAGTTTATCAACATGCCAATGCATTCCCATGAACACATGCATCCAACCTTTGTTGGGATGCCAGTAGTTCCTATAGCCAAAAACCATGGCTTACTACCTCCAGCAACTCGTCTCCCCATTTGCACCACCAAATCCCACATGAGCAAGTAGGAAAATAAGGATGAACAATATTCAGGTGTAAAAGTGAACCAACAACCCAAAGCAATGAAGCAACCACCATCAAGTAAGAAGAAGTAAGTAAGTAGTAGTAGTCATAGTAGTAAGCCCCAAATGACTCTCAGGTTGGGTTTATATATCTTTCAATGAATAACGTAGCCTCTCCAAGAGACTCATGTGACCCTTTCCTTCCTTACTAAAAATCAAGGGTAAAATATAAAGGCTCGGACCCTCAACCCCCTCTCTCATGGAATCATAGCTCCCTATAACTCTTGTCCTCGTCCATCTCATAGCTAGCGATGTATTTTGTTATTAAAAATATTCCAAAGTATTACATTCCCTACGATCTCTATCATTTTTCATTGTTTGGGCACTCCATCCTCTCATCAATAAACAAAATACATTATTAATGCAGGGATTCAAAACTGGGGTGTTACATCCAGATGTTAAAAGACACACATGGATGGAGGTTTTTGATAGTGAAATTGTATATTATGAGGACAACCCTCGTAAAGTTCAAGCACTCTGTGCTCACGAGGAGGTATATGTGGGCTCTTTACCCTTTGTTCCTTGAAATCTCCTATCAGTTGGGATGCGTAAGGGTTTTAATTTCTCCTATTCGGGCACATTGTTGAAGGTGTTGGGGAATCGGAATGAGTTTAATGCAATAGATTGTCATGATCCCCAGCATCATGCCACAACGTCTCCCCAGTATCTGACTTATTTTGTTCCACATTTTTCTTGGGAAACTCTAGAACCTACTCTAGTCCAAATATAGTGCATGTGAGCTCAACATGACAAGGTGGAAATGGTGGTGGGTAAAGATATCATGATAGTCTATCTCTCCAAATTTTTAGGGAAGATGTTGGTGGGTCTTTTTTGTGGGAAGGCCATAAAGGAGGAAACCCTTTCCAAATGGTTGGAGCTCAACCAATTTCTAGTGCTTGGATACATGCCAAGGTTTCATATCCTAGTTCGAGGCTAGCTCTATTTGATATTTCATTCTGAGGAATAATGTGAAGTGGTATGTGTAAGAAATTGGAGCTAGGTCCCTTCGGGCCTAATCCTCCACAAATGGGTTGTGAATTTTCACCCCTTCAGAACTCCGGTGGTAGAGGTCAAATTTTGGTCCATACTACCCAACCTCCCCCTGGTGTTTTGGAACAAAGAATCCATTGAAGCTATTGGAAACAAGTTGGGAATTTTTCATAGACTTGGATCTGGGATGGGGATCAAAAGTTGACAGAAAGTGGGCATGGATCGAAATAGAGGTGGACCTAAGAGATGGGCTAATTCGAACATTAGACCTTGTGTTTTTGGATTTTCTGTGGAAACAGAAGATGGACTACTAGAATTCTCCCTTCCGCTTCGCATGCCATAAATTGGTCCATATTCAGGCTTAGTGCACAATTTCTACTCCTTCGTTAAGCATGAAGTCAAAGGCATGGAGAAAAAAAGTTTCAAAGTCTGAATCGGATATTAGACCATCTTTGGGTGGAATCAAATTATAGTTGGATCATGATCAAGAGGACCTCTCCAAGTCTCAGTATCGAAGGTGAATTCCTCCCATCACACCTCTACTGGTGAGTCTTCCCTATATTTTATTTCCCTTGATTCTTTTTCCCATGAATCAATATCCCCCCCATGGATTTTCTCCTCTCTAGGGCATATGGAAGGGCCTCCTCCTACCCATTTATCCTCCTCCCAATCCTATGAAGCTCCCCCCTCTTTCTTCTTCTCCTTCCCCCATGCCCCCTGAGCTTCCCCCCCTATCTAATCCTTTCATATTAGTCAATATTATTGTATTGGATGGCCAAGAATCTGGTGCTTCCTCTACTGATAAAGCATCTTCCTTTTCTACTAAAAGATGTTACTCTTTGAGATCCAAGACAAAGCTCAAGGAATATACCTCCTCTTCTGAAGGTTTATACCCAAACCCTTACTAGACCAATCTGGTGGGGCATAATTCCTTCCTCCACAAATCTCAACAAAATATTGTTCTTGGCATTCATAAATGTAAGTAGGAAACCATTTATAGGGCTCTTGCAGCATGGAAAACCCTGAAAAATCCCCCTCCATGATCGTTTTGTCATTCAACTCTAGAGGTTTTATGGGCGCCCATAAGCAATTATCCCTTAAAATACTCATTCAGAGTCATAACCCAAACTCCCTTATGATTTAGGAAACTATGTGCGGAGGTTCCAAAGCAATAGCTATTTTGGAGAAGTGGTTAAAAAATCGACCCTTTAGCACAATTGACATTGTTAGTTAGTCAATAGGCCTACTTATGGGTTGGATCCCTTCTATTAAGGAATTTTCCTCTTCTTATTTTTGATCTATGATCTCAAATAAGATGGACTTCAAATACCTTAGACTATCTGGCAATGTTTTAAATGTCTACATTCCCTATGCAGATCAGATTCCTTTTTAGGAATCCCTGGAAACTTCTGGTGCTTTGCATGACCCCCCTCATCTTGATTGGAGGGGACTTGAATTTTACTTTGTCCTTAAGGGAGTTTTGGGGGAAAAACCCTTTCCAAGATTCACAAAGTAGTTTTATTTTCTCTTTCCTATAGAAGCATCACCTCCTCAACATTGAGCTGCTTAAATTGGATCCCACCTGGAGGAATTTTAGAACAAATGGGGAATCAATATCTAAGAGAATGGAAAGGATTTTAGTATCTGAACAATTAATGAATTGTGGGTTAATGATGAAGACATGTGTCTCTGCAAGTGGTCTTTCTTACCATTTTCCTATCTTCTTTAAGCTTGAGGAAGGATGTGAGTCCCCAATGGCCCCTTTAAAATTCAACCCTACATGGTTGGAGGAAAGCGATTTATGTGCAATAGTAGAAGTAAATTGGGTCCATATTTATTTTACTATTTCTCACCCCCTTATGCACCAATTAGTTGAAAACCTTGAAAGTTTTAAGGAGGCCACTAAGAGGTGGCTGAAAATATATGAAAGAAGGACACAATCCCAGTTGTTGGAGACAGAAGCAAATATTGCATAGTTGTACAAGGATCTTGCCTATAATACTTTCTCTAATTCCTAGTTGGATCAGTTGTGCTCCCTTAAAGATTCCTGACATTATCTTCTTGAAAAAAGAAGAAGAATTATGGCGCCTTAAGAGAAGGGCCACTTGTATCAAGGTGGGGTATAGCAACACAAAAATTTTCCATCAATTCATAAATTATCGCAAAAACATTAATACTATTTGGGAAATTGAAACAGAGGATGGTTCCCAACTAGTTCATTCCTTCATATAAAAATTTGAAGAGGGTGTTTGGCATTTTCACAGTTTATTCCAGGAATCATCCAAGTATCTAATTCAACAAATTTTGGAGGTGATATCCAAATTTCATCCTATCTTCACGAAGGAAATGAACCACTCCATAACAAAAGAGGTCTCTGAATCTAAAGTACACGATGCTCTCTTCTCCATGTAAAGAGGAAAGAGTCTTGGAATGGATGGCCTCTCTGTTTAATTTTACATTGGCTTTTATGACCTAATCAAGGAAGATTTATTGCAGGTGGTTGGAGAGTCCCAAAGGGCTAGAAAATGTTTGGGTCCTTCAATGCCATGTTCATCACTCTAATCCCAAAGAAGCAAGATGGCACATATTTTGGGGACCATTTCCTAATTTCGTGCTACAATTTGATCTATAAAATTATGGCTAAAGTTGTAGCGAGAAGATTAAATCCTCTTCTCAGTGATCTCATCTCCGAAGAGCAATTTGGTTTCCTTCAACATAGGAAAATCCACAATGTGGTAGCAATCACACAAGAGTCCCTCCATTCCATTAAAAGTTTAAACCAGGAGGCCATAGTCCTAAAACTGGACCTTTAAAATGCCTATGATCGTGTTAGTTGGACCTTCATCCATCTAGTGTTACTACAAATGGGAATAGAGATGTCTATAGTAAATTGGATCATGGGTCGTATCTAGTTGGTATCATTCATTGTCCTCATCTATGGAGCACCATCCAGATTCTTTAGAGCTTCCCGCACATTGATACAAGGGTGACCTTTGTCCACTTTTCTCTTTCTTATAGTGGTGTAAGCTCTTATTAAGCAGATATTGAAAGCATGTAGAAATAGGGATCTCTTAGGATTTAAGGTCTCCAATCATGAATCCATCTCTCATAATCTCTTCGTCGATGATGTGTTGTGCTTTACATGAGGATCCTTGAGAGACCTATTTTCTCTCAAAGGTGTGTTGGACTTATACTGCAAGGAAATCAAAATGCATACCAATGAGGACTAATTCCTTCTTGATTACCCATAATGTATGCTTAATATTCAATCCAAATTAGGAACCTTCTCCCCTTTCTGAGGAAAGATCTAGATAAATTTCTTAAGTACCTTGGATTTTCTCTCAAGCCAGACATCTATTGTTTCGTGGACTAGTACTGGTTGATTAAAAAAGTGGAGGAAAGGGTGTCGATGTGGGTCAATATATTTTTGTCTAGGGGAGGGAGACTAGTGTCATTGAAATTGGTATTGGAGAGTACTCTAGTTTACTGGACCTCGATCATAGTCATTCCTAAAGTAATTTTGTCTAAAATCTAAAAGGTAATATTATGGTTTCTTTGATTAGGGGCTCATAATTTAGGTGGCTTCCTTGTTGTTAAATGGAGTCGGGTCACCCTTCCAAAGGAGTTAGGTGGATGGGGCCTTAAAAATATCTATTATTTTCCTCAATCTATGGAAAGTAGGATTTTGTGGAGGCTCATGCACAACAAATCCCTTTGGGGAAGAGTCATAAAATCAAAGTATTTTCCTAGGAAATAAATGGAGGATTGGTATAGATAGCCTTGAAATTCATCAAATGGTTTAATCGTCTGGAAGGCCTTGGTCTCTACCTTCCCCTTGGTTGGCCCCTAGACAATGTGGAAAGTAGGTAATGGTAGAAAAATATGATTGGGAGAATACCCCTGGCTGGGATCATAAAATGTCTTTCATTTCTATGACTCCTTGTTATAGGATATGCACTTGTCAAGAGTTTTCTTCCTGAAAGACACAAAATCTCAAACTCCCCAACTAGTTGGCTGGAAAGGCTGGAAGATAGTTGTGGAAATTGGTCTTCTTGGGGAAAATGCCATAGAGTGGAATTGTTATTTTGGACTTCTCATCTCCAATTACACAATATTAAGAGAGGATGAGTCTGACATACTATGATGATTTAAAAACCCTCTTTTGGGGGAGTTTACTTCCAAATTAGGATATAAAGTGGAAATGAAGGTTAAGTTCATTGGAAATAACTAGTTATGGTGGATCATCCTATGGAATCTCAATGCTCCTCTCAAGAACAAGGTGGCTAGCTATAAATAACAAACTCTTAACTTGGGACATGGGCTTAAAAAGAGGGTGGGTGAGCCCTAGTAGGTGTGCTTTATGTAAAAATAATGAAGAGTCTTCTAATCATATTTTCATTTCATATCCTTATGAAGCTTAGGGTTATCATTTTTAAATTCATAGTTCAAACCAAAGTCTTTGTGGTAAAAATCAAAGATGGAAGATTGTTTAAGAGACTGGTTGTCTGACACTTCAATTAAACAATACAAGGGGATCGTGTGTGTTATGGTCCAAATTTTATGGTGGGCACACAATTACAATGTATTCAAAAATCAATAAATCCTGCCAGAATTTACTACAAACCTCATAATTAGGTTGGGAAAGGAATTTATGGTTGATCTCAAGGCTAAAAACCCAAGGATGATTTCAATGTCGGACCTAGACTTTGAAATCACATGGGATTACTTCGACAGTTCAGCAAGGGTCACCCTCCTCTATGCAGGGTCATAGTGGTGTGTTTTTGAGACATAACCATTAAATTCACATCATATATGCACTAGGTAGGGGCACAAATAACATGGTTCTAGGTAATTTTGAACTGGTGATAGATTGGGATAACTACAAAGTATTGATGGAAGATGTTAGGCTATCCTCTCTACTATAGGATATCAAGTAGGTCATTCACTCCTTTGAATGGATTTCTTTCAAACACATTTAGAAGGAGTTAAACTCAAAAGCAGACTCTTTGTCAAAATAGGCTCTTTCTCTCCTAGCAGGGGCTATGGGATTCTATGAGTTTGTTGATGAGGAGGAGGCTAAGTTGATGGAGTTTTGATTTCAATTTTTTGTTGTTTTGAAGATTGCTTTATTTTTTTTTCCTACATGGAACTCAGTTAATGTGTATGTAATTTTTTTATTCCTATAGGAACATAAGATTTATTGCAGGCAGTCATTTTTGTAATCTTTTGAAAAAGTATTAATGGACATATGATAGAAATGATCCTCAAACAATCTCTTTTTAATTAGACAACAACATGTATATTCATCCCTCTTGAATATAAGGATTTTTTTCTTGGGAAAAAACAAAGTTTGTCCCTTATTTTTAGTAACCCCTTGTGTAGTATTCCTTCTTCGAGGAAGAAAAGGAGCACTAGGAAAATCACTGATATGCTTGTTGTATGCCCAGGATATATTTCTAAATGTGTTAACGTCCTCGTTTGATACTGCATAAGATATTTCAATATCGATATCTTGTTCAAGATTTTCCAAATATTGAGGGTTTGTTTGTTCAAATGTACTTCAATATTTTTAACTCCAGAGTGTGAATATGGGTTGTATGTAGATGAACCAGTTTTTGAAATTGAATCATCCATACAAATTCAATGCCTTCCTTCTAGTGCCAATTATGTTGATGAGGTTGGATTCCCAAAACTCACTATCTAGTAGGAATTAAACCCAAGGAAGAGACATAATTAGACTCTTACTTGTTTGTGGTGGAATAATCCTCTGGATTAATGGTATGACAACTTTTGATGAGCTTTAATGCAAGGTTGAATTTTATTTTTAAAGTTTGTTGTAAGTTGACAAGCAAGAAAGAGTGAAACTGCTATTTATTGAAAGAGAACTGGAAAACCATTTTAAAAGTTAACTCTCATTACAACGATGGAAAGGTAATTGTAAGTAAATATATCCTAATAATTAATTCTGTAGGCAAAAAAACAATAGTAAAACTTTCAAGGAAAGAAAAATGTAACTAAACATGGAAATAAGATTTTACTGAAAGATAACAATGGAAACAAAATCAGTTAATTCTTTAATTCCTTCGAAATAATTCTATAGAAGTATTTGAAATTGTACAACATAACTTTCCATAACAAAAATTAACATAAAAGAAGAATTAAACTTCAACAAAAAAAATGCATTAAAGATTTGTTGAAGGAAATAACTTGCAATAACTCCAATATTGCATCAAGATAACTTCAGAAAACAATATGATGATCTTACTAGACATCTCTACAAACAATAAAATAGTAGAGTAATCCACAATATCAACTTGCACCAATAATCTCCTCTAGTAAAAATGTTTTTGGCCAAAGAATGGCTTATGAATTAATGAGAGTAAAAGAAGTAGTTATAACACAATCTTTCGCAAACCATAGAGCCAAAAATCTCATACAACTCATTGAATTCTAATATTTATATAATACAAAAATTGATTATGATAATCACTTTTGACTCAACACTCAAGTGAACTTGGGGTTGAGTCCCTAACTACTTCGTGGTCATATTTTTCCCTTTTAATAAAAATTTCATTGCATAATTCGTTGTAGTGAAAAAAAATGTTTTTTTGTGCTCTTAAAATAGGAAGTTCTCTATTGAATCTTTTAATGTACTTTTCTATTTTTAGAAATGTACATTTTAGTTGTGTCACCTTACTAACTTCATCTGTAAGATATTTTTGGAGGTTCCCTTTCTCTAAATCTAATATGCCTCGAACCTTTTGTTCATGTTGTTGAAGTATTTCCTCAATTTTGGTCATAACCTGGTCTATTGAGTTCAAATTTTCTGGTGATCCAAAGGAAGGTAACTTGCATTATGTAGTTTTGTCTTCAATTAAATCCCAAATTTTGGTGCAAGCTAGTCGCTCTTCCTCCATCTACTTATGGAATTCATGAGATATCCTTCCATAGTAACATATGTCTTGTCCAATATAATGTAATTCAAACTTACTCAGTATCCTTATATGGTGATCCTCTTCTCCTCTATTATATTGGATTTGTTTAATAAAATCCACTTGATATTAGATTGTTCCTTGTTCTTCCTTCCAAATAAGGTTTTCCTTATATGAAATTATCAATTTTAAACCCAAATCCTAGAGTTATATGCTTTGGAGTAAAAGTGTTTTTTAATAATAGCATTGGTTTGATCTTTCTCCAAAACCCACTCAACAAAGTTGGATAGTAATGCTTATCGAATTTTGTAATAGCTCACCTGGTTCTCTAGTAGAGATATCTTGTCTCTAGATTTTGGATGTTTGTAGCCTATGATTTAGTTTTATCAATGGTTGCATGGGAAATAACTAGTCCAATATATAGTAGATCAATTATCCTATCCCTCTTGGTATCAATAATCTTCTCTCAAGGGGTACACAAAATAATATTATCTAGGTCAATCTTCTTTCTCTTTTGTGTTTGCTTAGCAATGGATTGTCTTCTTTTATTATTTACAATGGGTTCAAGATCAACAACTTTCTATAATGGTTCTAGTATATGATAATCACCCCAAGATAGTGTATTCTCCATGCTACTAGGTGAGATGACTTGCCCCATTGTAACCTCCTTTCCCTTATATGTACCTAGTTTTAGAATTACCAAGTCTTCCATTGTTAGAACTATAAAGTTGTTGGGAATTGAGTTGGTTTGTTGAGAAAAATACTCTTGAGTTTGATCAGGGTACTATTGTTATTGTGTATTATCTATATTTCATATAGGCTCTCCTTGATCTTTCTCTAAATCTACCTTTTCTTGATCAAGCCTATCTTGATATTCTTTTTTCTTGGCTTCATCTTCCTTTATAACCTTTTCCAATGCTTCAATCATTTCGCTTTCCTTTCTTTCAACATTTTGTGTATGCTTATGTTCTTATTATTTCTTGATTCTTTCTACTTTAGTTTGTGGCTTTTGTTCATGTTCTTATTTTTCTTTCTCAGCTTCAGTTTTTAACCTTTCTTTTTCCTATTTCTTTCTCTTTTATTCTTCTTGTTAAACTCTTATTATCAGTTTCTACTTATGTCTAAGTTTGTTTTCTTCAGCCTTTTTCTTCTCTTCCTCCTCCATTTTGAGGATTCTTTCTTCTTTATCTATTTGTTTCTTAATCCTTTCTATATATTCATCAAAATACATGATATAGAAAGTAGCAAAATATTTTGACTTCAACCTTAGTTGTACCTCCTCCCAAGTGATAAGATTTTCATAGAAAAGTTTATGATACCACTACTCTTGTCAATAGGGTCATGTGATGGAAATAATTTCACTGTGTTTTTCTACAAGGTCCAATGGGTCATGCCTTTTTATTGACCCTATGGAAACCTCTATGCATGCATATAATTTGCCTCATGTCTATCTTTCTTGGAAATAAACAATCCATAATGCCCTATATACATGTTGTATGGAATGAAGGTATTTTTTCTTACATCATTTTCCAATGATACATTGAATCCTTGTAGGATGGTATGATAAGAAGCTTCCCTCAATATCAAACTATTGGGCATAAATTTTGGTAACAAGTATGGAGGAGCAATGTAACATGCCCAAACCACTAGTATGGGCCACATTCTTATAGAATGTCTATGATACCAATCTGTGATGTACCTGTCACCATCAAACCCAAAATGATTTTCTCAGAAACCAATATTCTTATAAAATGTCTATGATACCAATCTGTGATGTACCTATCACCATCAAACCCAAAATGATTTTCTCGGAAACCAATATGTAATGTACCCATTACTTGGGTACCTCAAGAATTTATGTTCTTGATGGATTTATGATTTCCGATACCATTATTTAAATCAAGAAACTTGATACATGTGCATGCAATTAACAAGAACATGCTAAAATATAAAGGAAATGATTAATTATCCATGCACAGTATTATTAGTGAACATGCACAATATAAACATATATCATAGATAAATAATACACATTGAGATATATAAATTACACATAAAACACAGAGATCCCTTATCTTTTCAAATAAACATTCACCAACTGGTTGCACACATCGGACGTTCCACCCAACCATAGAAATTTTTGTTCTAGCTCTTAACAATAGGTCACCCTTGATCCAGGGCTATGAATCCACAAGGATGGTTCCTAGGCCGACTCTAACACACACAACCAACTATCAATATCTCACAGTTTTCACAACCACACAACAATCCTAGTTTATCAATTGTCTTCCCCTTACACCTGCACAACCCAAAGAAATGAACCCACTTCTCTGCAATGCATCCCCTCATGTTGTTCCACTTCTTTTTGAGGTATCCAAAGTTATTATTAAGGAAATATCAATGTTGTAAACTCTAAGGATTCTTAGGTGTGGACAGTTCTTTCACAACTTCCATGATTCTCATGTACGCAGACATCCATTACTTTCTATAATAATCAATAATTAATTATTGTTATTAAGCAAT
>CBVK0102632904.1:0-11794 GCA_900067695.1 Picea abies
ATGACCTATTCAAGCTCTGGTGCAAACCAGATGTCGTCTTAAAATACAGACGTTCTGGGAACTATCCAACTGCTGAGCTAAAAACACCCTACCAATACATAGTCGCAATGCTCTGCAGATTGTATGGAAAGAAAAATGCTTCCACATTCACCTTCTCTCTAATGCCTCTTATCTATTACTGCACAAATGAAGGAATAGAATTCAACTGGTCTGATATCTTGTCTAGAAACCTAGCAGCGGCTATTGCCTTTGTTAAGCACACTCCGCCCAATCAATTTCCAGAATTTCACATGTGCTCATATCTATTAGATATCATGTGTGTGGCACTTCGATACCCTAAAATGTGTTGGGCATGGCAACCAACAAAACCATCAATACACATTTATTGCAAAGTGCTCTGGGAACATAGGTACAGAACATAATACCACCATATATGCAACCACTTCTTTGCACCTCTTTATGAAAGCATTTTCTGTGCTCCAGCACCATGCATGACAAATAAGGCGCTATCAATACTACAAAATATTGGAGACTGGTATCTATTGGAACATGGAACTTACATCCGAGTATATGGAGCTACCAAAGCTCCCCATCTGCTCCCAAGATTTGTCCCTGACAAATTGGTGCTACAAGAGCTTGCCTACCAAACGATTGTCCATGGAGTCGGGGCAGCACTCTACCGCAACAAGAAAGATATCTAGCCCTCGCTCCCATTGTCGATTGGATCATACTATTTTGCTAGTCTTGAACAAGCTCAAGCTGAAGTGAATACATTGTTATCATATGGCTTTGGAGAAGAATGCTTTAGGAGACATGACCCTAAGAAAGTGGTTAGAGAACATTGCATCCAGAACAAGTACACTTCAAGTTTTTGGAAGGATGAAGAACACCATTGTGGAGCACGGACTTATGATGAGGTCGTTGCTAGAAGACAAGGGCAGCCATCCTCCTCCAAACTGCTCTTGCAAAGTTTTCCTTAACCTTTTGTCTATCGACATGGCTATATATGATCATCAGCTTGGCGATCTTTTATACATGTTTAAATCTTCCCTATCTTAGTCTATTTTGTAATGTATATAGAATTTGAAACTGCAATGACAACAACAAATGCATATTCAACACCGTTCAACATGTTCATGCATTTTGTAACTCTAGGAGCAACATCCTGCTTTAGACTGCTCTTTCAAAGTTTTCCTTAAACCTTTGGTCTATGGGCATGACTATATATGATCCTCACCTTGAGGATCTTCTATACATGTTTAGATGCTCTCTAGCTTACTCCATTTTGTAATGTATATAGAAGTTGAAATTGCAATGACAACAACATATGCATATTCAATACCGTTCAACATGTTTCTCCATTTTGTAACTCTATTGTCAACATGTTTATGCATTTGTAACTCCAGGGGCAGCTAGCCTCCTTCAGATCGCTCTTGCAAAGTTTTCCTTAACCCTTTAGTCTATGGCCATGCCTATATATGATCATCAACTTGACAATCTTTTATGCATGTCTACATATTCTGTACCTTACTCCATTTTGCAATATATATAGAAGTTGAAGATGCAATGACAAGAACAAATGCATGTTCACTACATTCAACATGTTTATGCATTTCTTTATTCTACTGCAAGGGCATATGCATTGATAAAGTATGTAATACTTGATTGCTTAAAGAAAAAAAAATTAAACAACATTCAAAATAGAATATAGCTCATGTTTTCTATTTCTTTTCAAATAAATTGACATGGGTATTCAATGTCATTAAGCAATGTTTTCCTTCTATGAAAAATTGGCATGATCTTCAATGTATTGAAAACATGTCAATATTCAAAATAAATAGTTCATTTTTCTCTTATTTTCATATTCTTCAAACATAGATGCATATATAACTGTCCATTTCACTTGCCCATTCTACTTAAAAAACTAAAGTGAAACTAAAGATTTCCACTCTATTGCAACATAACTTATTAACAAACATCTACATGCTTCTACATTACATAATTCAATTTATCTTATTCCATACTGTCTAACTGGACAACTCACCAGAATTTCTATGTCTATAGTTTAATTCCAAGGTTCCTTTGCAACTTCCAACAATTGATATGTTTCATAGGCACCTAGGCCTTGCCTTTGTAAAGAAATCACCATCTCCTCTTATCACAATTAATGCATAGCATTTGGCAAGCAACCCATGCTTTTTTCCCCAATTGACTTTTCAGCAGAGGCAACAAAAAAATATATAGGCTATTTTTCCTATCATATCCATTGGCCACCTTCTTTTGTATGTGTCTTGAACATTGCTCTAGTAATCTCACTTTATTTATTATGGAACCTGTTTATCGCTTCTTGTCTTCTGTTATTTTCTTACATTCGTTTAATTTTGTACCCGTGCTAAATAGATTATAGTCAATGCAAAGGTGCAAACTTGAATAGAGATTAAACTTGACTCAATATTCAATGTATGTATCTTGTTTTCCCAGCAACAAGTTACGTTGATCAAAACCCTTTTCAAATGCAAGCTATACAGTAAAAAAACAAAAACAAGGTTCACATAACAAAATTAAGGTATGTTGTTTTGAGTTGTTCTTCCCCCTTTTTTCTAATTTTTTCTACTATCATAAACAAAAGTTCCTTCTGCTTTGAATACCATAACTTAATAAATGTCAAAAATAATTGACGTTGAAAGTTATCAAGCTAAAGACCAGCACATTCCACATAGTAATATTGACCATGTCTTGCAAATCAATGGTCTCTTTAGACTTGATGCCTTTTCATATATTCCTGGAGATTGTCTATTTGATGCATTCCATGTGCTATTGCACTTTCGTTACTCCTCCATTGAATTGAGAAATGGATTAATAGATCATTTCTTGACATGTTTACAAAATGGTGACCTGGAAGCAGCATCATCATACGAGTATGAGCTAGCATCTGATTTTCTATACCAATTGCATGGAGTCCACGATGTACACACATATCTTTCTAGAATGAGACTATCTGCCTCTTCAAATGTAAAAATAAATGAAAGAGGACTATGGGGAGATACATTCTGCATACGATGGCTAGCAAAATGGTTGAACATACCAATCGCTATTTGGTCACTAACAAGGAGAACAAGGTATTTGTATTTCAACAAAGATGCAGCTATAGATCCATACTGCATCTTATTCCATGATGCAAATCCTACTTGTGGTCATTACGAACCACTACTTTACAAAAAACTGTCCACATGCAACCTTGAAGAACCTAATGCTTACCTTTCACTCATGTGCAAGAACCTTGAATGCCACTGGGATTCTATGATGCATAAAATGCATACTCATGGATTAAGAAGAGCAATAACCAACACATCTTCTTGTGGAGATAGTCTCTTTGTAGCAATTTGCTACTTGATAGCAAAAGACTTCAATGTACAATCATTGAGACTTTATATTGTCCAATCATTCTGCAATGCAATTACAAGTAGTGCCCCCGATGCACTTCATTGCTTGCATCGACACTTGTCATGCAATGTCATACATCATTCAGAAATTACCAATAGTTGGCAAGAGTATCTTGTCAAAATGGCAATGCCATATCATAAGGGGAAGATAGAGGGTGGACCATTCTGTTTACAATGGATAGCAATCCTTTTCAAAGTAAATATCCAAGTATGGTCCTTCCAGTGCAATAACACTATAGCCCTCTACTCTGCTCATTCAAACTGTCATCAAACAATCAATTTGTTGTCCCTTGCAACAGATACATTTCACATTCACTATGAACCATTAATAACAGAAAATGGAAATAGTATATGAACTTCACATTGTGGCCAAGCTACAAATGATGTAGACAACATGCATGGAATTGACCATTGCTTAGTTGCAAATATGCCAACTACTGCTTCAACATCCGACATGCCTTGCCATCCAAAAATTGCACATGCTACTAAAAAACATGCACTTTCTTGTCGCAAGGTTAAAAAAATGATTCGTGAAAACAACAAATGTCAGCACAACTTCCTCAATAGACATGGAGTAAAAAGAGATGTAGACGAAGACCATACAAATCCCATAGACCCAGCAATGCCTCTTACCAAAAGAATGCAATTAGCATATCCTATGCTGGAACAAACACCTTCCTGTACATATATTGAACATCGGCAAGCAATAGAGAATCCATCTGCTATTCATGTCCATGTAGCAACTACTGCTTCCACATCTGATATGCCTTGCCATCCAACAATCGCACATGCTACTAAAAAACGTGCACTTTCTTGTCGCAAGGCTAAAGAAATGATTCGTCAAAATACCAAATCTGACCACAACTACCCCAATAGACATGCATTAAAAAAGGATGTAGATGAACAGCACACAAATCCCATTGACCCAACAATGCCTCTTAACAAAAGAACACGCTTAACATATCCTATTTCAGAACAAACACCTTCTTGTATTGCTCTTGAACATAAAGATGCAATAGACAATACATCTACTATGCATGTCCATGTAACAAAGAATGCTTCACGAGAAACATATCTAAAGAAGCTACAAGACACACCTAATAACACGTGTGCAATTTGCAAGCAATTTCATTTTTCACACAACATTAAATGCCTCACTGAAGACTTGCAAAAAGAATATCTGCTCTTAACAACAACTAAAACAAGCTTCTCTAGTGAGAAGATATGCATTCCTTGCAAAAGAGCTGTCCAAAATGGGAAATTACCAAAATTTGCAACACCTGAACAAATAAGATGTAACATGCCATTACCAATGGTAAAGACACTTTCTAAACTTGAAGAGAGACTCGTATCACTCCGAATTGCATTTGCACAAATTAGGCAATGGGGTTACAAGCGATCCCAACTAGGCTTGACAGGATAAATTATCAATGTCCCCGTACAGATGGATGTTGTGCAAAAAGCCTTGCCACAGTCTATGGATGGAACACTTACAATTGCAGTTGCATTAAAAAGACGCCTGCAATACAAGAATGCATACCAAACCGGAAAAGTACGTGTAAACATTGTCATGAGAGCATTGCAACAACTATGTTCAAGATCTCTATATAAGGCTAAAAACATCTCTATAAACAAGCAATGGAGTTTTGTTTTGGAACAATCCAATCACAATTGCATAGACAATGAGAATTCTGATTATGGAAGTGATATGGATATTGAATTAGATAATGAAAAACCAACTGAAACATTAGTACATGGATTCATAGAATCACAACGCATTTACGATTTGCAAGACAAGATAATTGAAGTTGCACCTGCTGAAGGGCAACACCCACTTGGCATTTTCAAGGACAAATTTGCAGAAGAAATGAACTTTCCAACCTTGTTCTTTGGTGACCCACGCGACGATGACATTGTAAAGAAATTTACTTACTTACAAATAGTAAAATGGGAATTGCAACACAGTAGCGGTGATTTCTCATATCACACAACGAATTTGTTCTTCAAAACAATGCGAATACTAATTGACAAAGTACTCTCTTGCATGTGGATATGAATAAGAAAAGGACAACTAAGAGGAAGAAAACTATTAGCAATAGATGTAAAGTACAAACCAAACTTGGAAAAAATACTCAAATATGATATTGGATACATAGACTTCAAAAACATCCGCATCTCTCCTGATTACCTCCACCAAATACAGAAAAACATATTTGCAATGATACGACAATTGGGGCCACCAACCGTCTTCTTCACAAGCGCAGAGCATCAATGGCCTCCATTAGTCTCTACATTGACTGAATTGTACGAGGCCAGGCAAAAGAAAAAGCACACTGAAACATTGGAAGACCATGACATTGACTTCCTCATAAGAAAGGATCCAGTGACATGTAGTTGTTACTATAGACATAGAATAAATGCTCTAAAGCATTTGATATGTCATGATGCAACATTGTTTGGAAAAGTAGTTGACTTCTACTTTGTAACAGAGTTCCAGAATAGAGGAAGCGAGCATGAACATGGACTACTATGGGTAGAAGATGCCCCAATATATGGAAGGGACAACAACTCAAAAATTGCAAACTTCTTGGACAAATACATAACATGTGACACAGACCACTTAGATCCAGCTCTTGCCAAATTCCATAGGCATCACCATACAAGAAGTTGTAAGAAACGAAGGAATTCCCATTGCAGATACAACTTTCCCATGCCACCAATGAAAAACACAACAGTGCTCAAACCAATAACCTCACTAGACAACGCTCTTGCCGACAAGTCAAGGTCCCTGTTCACATCTCTAGACAAAAAAAACTATGACAGTGAAATGACCTTTGAAGACTTCTTGGTGGAAATGGACCTAGAAGAACATCAATACATCCAGCTAATACAATGTAAATTGAAACAACCGACAGTCTTCCTTAAATGAAAACCCTCACATATTTGGAACAACAGTTTTGCAAAGGACATGCCAGCTTTATGGAATGCAAATACAGATGCACAGTACGTTCTCAACGCATATGCTGCAGCGTCGTATTGCAGTTCATACATGACTAAAGTTGACAAATCTATGACAAATACATTCCGAAAAATACGCAAAGAACATGAAAGGAGTGAAATCGATGCTATTCAAATGATACGCACACTTGGAAATACACTCCTTAATCTTCAACAAATGTCTTCTCAGCAAGCAGTTCACATAACACTTTCTCTACCACTAAATTGTAGTTCAAGAGAGTGTATATTTATAAACACATCCCCAATAGATAAATGCACATTTATGCTAAAGCCACCCTTTCTATTACAACAAGAACCTGACACTTCTGTCGATGTAATGTGCCAATCTATTATTGATTACTACATTGAAAGACCACATACTATTTATAACATTTGCCTTGCTGAATTTGTGTCCAAGTACAAAAAAAATGGTACACACATCTCAAAAAGGAAAAAACCAAATGTCATACGATTCATCAAATACAACAAACACATTGACACTGAAAATTCTTGCAGAGAGAAGCTATTGCTATATGTGCCCTTTGAAAAACATGAGCATACATTAAAACATGGGCTTCCTACATGGCAAGCTGCTTGTAGTTTCCATGCAAAGACAATACAAATAAATGAAGCCAAATTTACATACAACATCAATCCAACATGGGGTGACCTCGAAAATGCAGTTGAGCAATTGCATAATAACCCTACGGATATTGATGCCACGTTCACAGAACAAGCACCAACTAAATTTCACTGTGAACAATACGACTTGCAACAAGACTTGAAATGCCCTCAAGATTCACTTCTGAAGAGAACAATCAACCTGGGCTTTCAAGTCACAGACCACCCACTCTTCCTCGAAAATGAAGAATATTATAGACTTAGAAGATCATTAAATAAAGAGAAGCAAGCAATTGTCAAAGACATTTCTCTAAAGAAATCAATGGACATCCAAAAGCCATTGCACTTGTTCCTCACAGGTGGGGCAGGTACAGGAAAAACATTTACAGCAAAGACCCTATTTCAAATGCTCATATGAATCTATGATGCACACAATACAATTGACCCTTTGAAACCGAAGGGCTTGATACTTGCATACACAGGGAAAGTTGCTTATAATGCAGGTGGCACAACAATCCACTCCGCATTGCTAATGCCATTCAACAAGTCCCACTTCCTACCACTTGGCAAAGATATGCTAGACACCTTGTCTAAGCTTTATCAAGAACTACAACTTGTCTTCATCGACGAAGCTTCTCTAATCGGAAGCCGATTCCTATTCGGCATTGAGAATAAACTAAGAAACATTAAACACATCCAGACAAAGTACTTTGGAAACATAGATGTGGTCTTTTGTGGTGATCTCTATCAAGCACAACCCATACAATATTCCCTCATTTTCGAAAAACCTATCATGGACATGCAAACAGTAACATATGACTTTTGGAAAGATAATGTGAAGTGCTATGAACTACAAACTACAATGCGCCAAACAAATGAGAAATTTATTGCAATCCTGAATAGGATGCGAACAAATAGCCAAACAAGCAATGATTTGACATATATCAATATGAATTGCATGCGACCTGCCCCAAATGATCCAACATTTCCTTACTTATTCTACAAAAACAAAGATGTTGCACTACATAACAAACGTATGTTATCAATTATGCCTGGCAATGAGCTTCTCATCAATGCAATTGATGAGGAGGAAGAATACCATGGAAATGTACCGCACCATCAACATACATCAACTTTGCCTTCCTAGCTTGTCATCAAATTAGACATGCTTGTTGAAATATATGCATGTAACTATGATTCACAAGATGGTCTAGTCAATGGTGCAGATGGCATAGTTAAAGCCTACACCAAAAAAGACAAAGTCGATGTCTTATGGATCAAGTTCTATGATCCACACATTGGACATTCCCAATCTAACAAGCTTGCACACTTGTATACCATGGACATTTCGAATGAATGGATCCCCATATTACGCATAGCAAAACCACTATCAACAACAAAAAATACATCCCATTTGAAGATCCGAAAACAATTCCCCATCAAACTTGCATCTGGATGTACAATACATAGGTCCCAGGGTTTAACACTTGACAGTGTTGCATTTGACCCTACAGGGATACGAATCCATGGATTGGTATATACAGCATTATCTCGTGTAAGAAACATAGAGTCTTTGTACTTGCTAAATGCTCTCAAAATGGATAACTTCAAAGTGAAACAAAAAATTGATATTGAGATGCAACGCCTTCGAAGCACTGCAAAATGGGACTTGGCATGTGATTTAGAGTCAACAAAGTCAACCACATCCATCTCAATTCTTACACTAAACACACGTAGCTTGCATGCACATATGAATGACATACTCAATGACTATGACACAATGCAATCTGATATTCTATGCTTGCAAGAAACATACATGACATTATCTATGCAAAATCAACAATTTCCAAGCTTCAATTGCATATCAAGTTGTACTAAATATGGAGTCATGACACTAGTAAAAAAACATCTGCCAATCCTAGAACATATGCACTACGAAGACCAATCTGTAGAGGTCCTTATAGCTAAAGTAGCTTTCCATGGATCCCATCTTGCAATAATCAACATCTATGCTTCCCCGCAAGCAACTTCATCCAGCATATTAAATACCATCACAAAATCATTATGTCATCTCCACCAAAACGATATCCTAGTCATTCTAGGAGACTTCAATATTGACATGTCGCAGTGTAATGAGAAGACAAAAAAATTGGAAAACTACATGTGCATTTACAATGCCCATATGCTCCTAGAAAAAACAAACCATGCACATAAAACACTAATTGATCATATTTGGTCAAATGCAAAGAATAAAAACTACAAAATATATACATTAAATACATATTGGACCGATCATGATACAATTTGTCTCATACTTGAAGTCTAAAATACACAAAAATCATCATGCATATTTTGACCTAAAGCATATTTCCATATATTTTTCACACATTTACAGATACCTTTCCCTTGTAGAACATAAAAAATCATCTCGCAACTGAAAAAAGGTTGGTGTAGTCTCAATGTTACATTGTTGATAATATAAAAACAAAATACATTACCAACTTTCAATGCACTTGCATCTTCCTCAACTCTATTTACATAACTATTCACTTTCCTTCATTCTTTTGTTAAATGTATAGTACATCAAACCGATTATTTGTTGCTAAAAAGAGACTAAGGACAATTACAAACATGGATGCAAAAAAAAGGTACATATTTCCAACCTTCATTGTATTTTATTAATTTGCATTTCAAATGTCATTTGTTATTGTTCCATATTTCATATTCTTATATTCTATATTGCATTTTATACATCACCTTTACATCAAAAGAAATAGATCAACTGACGAAGAAGAAGGAATTACAAGCGACATCGGAGAAGACATCCAAGAACAATCTTCAAAGAGAAGGTATGGTCATACCAATAACACATCCAATATCTTCTTCCTAGTAAGTTATATACATATGTAGAGTCACACTCCACATGTAAACCAACTTGTCTTATATATGTCAAACTACTTCTTCTGTCATATATGTCTCATATACAATGTCAAAATGTTCTGTATAGAACAACCTGGACAAGCCAAGAAACAATTAGCAGCCAGGCATTGCAAACACCACAAGAACAATAGTTTACAAGGTAACTATTCATAAAAAAAAATATCTACCTTTCAACATCCATAAACTATCTTTCTTTTATACATGCAAAAATTAAAAAAAAAAAAACATCTACTAATGCCATTCACAACTTCTTATGTAAAAAAAAACATCTACTAATGCCATTCACAACTTCTTATGTTTAGTGCACATGCAACATTGTTCCCTGACATACCACTGCCTTTACCTGATGCAACGAACACTCCAAACTCAAGCAATGCAGCCACAATTTCCCAAGAAGAAGAAATTGACAGGTATGTGCATAGATATGTAAACCTCTCAACTTATGTAGAAAAATAAAAAACAAAAGATGTTCTTCGTATCACTTATTTCTTGCAATCTCCTTTCAATGCTCCAGATATACACCCCCAAATATTGTATCCATTGAGGACTTGAATAGCTGTAGAGTTGGGGAACTTTTCATCGGAGACATCATGGTTGTCTACAACACATATTTGGATAAAGTAAATAAAACACGTAAAATTCTTCGTGCTGATATGACAGACGAACATGGCATGCTAACAGTTACATTAACTATTCCTGCACACCTTATACAAAGACATCAGCACAAGATTTTACCTGGCAGTGGAATATCTATTGCACATTTTAAAGTGCTACCAAAAACCAACTATGACCGTGGTGACTGTGATCAAATTATCTCTCTAGATGAATCCAGCCTTGTAGAAAAATTGTCCCCAGTTTGTAAAGAATACACTTTCATACCAAACACAACAATTAGACAATTTGTCGATAACATGGACATGTACCCAATTGGAACCATCGGAGCTGTCGTCACCCTCGCAAGGAAAATCGGGCTACAGTACACACTACACATAAAATATGGGAATACAGACAATGACAAGGGAATGGTACGATCTCCAATGTTCATTTTGTTATCTTTATCTTTCTAACATCTAGTAAATTCAACTAAATAACAACTATCATATTCTATTTGGCAGCTTCAATTGTTCGAAACATATGCACATTTCTTTAGCTCAATTGAAGAACAACTACAAAAAGGAAAACTCCCCATTATGCTATTTAAAAATATCACCAAAAGAAGAGACATAAAAGAAAAGGTGTTTCGCACAACGCAGTCAACATTCATAACAACACTCAGAACAGACGTTGTAGAGGATCTGAAAAAAAATATCGCACTCAACAAATGTTGTAAGTATCCATGTAAAACTTCATTTACATACTTCATATACACAAGCATTTACACTTATATACATGTATATATACTCTTTAACTTACCCCCTTTTGTAATCTATATGCAGGTTGAAGGTGCCCTCGCAATTGCAAATGTATACTCGACACCGTTCGAGCCTGTATGTGCATCTTGTAGCTCTCCTACATCCGCAACTGCACTGATAAAAGATGCAGTCGTTGACTGCACTGAATGTTGTCAAAAACATCATTTCACATATCAACATTGCCTCAATGCTGTTATCCGCACCAGTGACAACAAGACTGTACAATGCACTGTCAGAAAGCCTCTTCTACACACTATACTTCCAAGCCTACTAGACATGTCATATGAGACATATCTAAAAAAAAAACAAGCTACTATCTACATGCTACGAGACCTTCAAGTTCGTGGTATATTAACAGTGAATGAAGACAACATGCTCTTA
>CBVK0102632922.1:0-22931 GCA_900067695.1 Picea abies
AGGAGGAAAACCGCTAGGGCCTAGGGTTACCTACTTCCTAGAGGCCATTTCCCCCCTAAGGTTTAGTGATTGAATCCTTGGGCTACCAACACTTCAATCATTAACCTTCTTGTCTCTAGCTCTCTTATTATCATTTTGTTCCTTCAAGATTTTCACTGCTAAAAGAGATTCCATTTACCCTAATAAACATTGATCTAAACCTTACAATTGAGTGATTGATGAAAGCCACCCTCAAAACTATTACCTTAAGCTCTCTACTAACTATTCTTAACCCTAGAATAGACTAACCTACTAACCTATTTGTTGTTGTTACAAAAATAGGCTACAACCATTTATTGCAGCACTAAAAGCACCTAAAAACAATTGAAAAGTTGATTAATACACCGCCTAATGAGCTTGTGACAAATGCTATTACTTTGCTATTATTGAGTAATTATTCTTGGTCATTGTGAAGCCATTTTAAGGAGTTTATTGTGAAGCTATTATCTTATAAACATTGTTGTAATAAAAATCTGTTTTCTTCATCATATATCAACTATTTCTTTTATTGATAAAGTCCATGGTTTTATGAAGTACTAAGAACAAGTTGTGATTGCAAAAGATATCTTTTGTTGTTGCTTTTTTCTGGGCAGGTACATCTGAATACTTCATTGGTTAAAACCCTGGGACTTTCTGATCAGTGTGACTTGTGAGAGGGGATACTTTTATAGACACTTTAACCTTTGTCTTCTCAAACCCCTAGGTCATCTGGGACATATCCCCTGGGCCATCAACCATAAATATAAAGAGGTATTATGTTGAGGTGACAATGATAGGATAACCTCATGTTACGCCAATTTGCCTTCCCTAACCTTTTCCTTTGGAATAAGTACAAATTGAGCGATAAAAAGGTCCATGGGCATGTAGCGTTATGACACTACTATTCATCTGGTCACCATGCCAAGGTAGTGGCTCTTGGTGGCATAGCCAAGAGAAAGGGGGTCTCATCACGAGCCAACCTTCTCATCTCCGTTAAATGCTTGTGGGTAACGCTGTCACCACTGGTCACCACACCAGGGTAGTGTCCTCCAACTATTCTCTTGAAAGAAAAAGAAATAAGACAAAGAGTAAAAAGGCATTGAATGGGCTAGGAAATACTTTCATCCATGACAAGGTGCAGCTTGCCCTCTATAGAGGAACCCACAGGTAAGACCTACATTTCCTAGTTATCATTGCACCCCTTTCCCAAACATCCTCTACACCATATCATGCATTTACATGATTTTTCTTCACCTAGAAACACCCCACACCTGAGGATAATTAGCCCAATAGGACATCCTAAGACCCTCTCCAAACCTGGCTTGTTAGATAGCATAACATCTTTGAGCACTTGTCTGGGAAAAGGGGGGTTTGATGCACATGTTTGGGTATCTTGATTATTAGATGTGATTTACATTGTTATGATCCCTGTGACTTATGAGCCCATGGAGGACGTACATGTTGTTGTTGCAAGACCATGCCCGATGGATAGGTACATATGGGGAGATGATTAGCTCAGACCTCCATAGTGCTAAAATTCCACCAGATGGATATTGAGACCCCAGCCAAGGGTAGAGGGATATTGAAGGCTTGCACTAGAGAAAAGGGAGAATGTTCCACCAGAGGCACTTTGGCAGGCCTGGACCCAAGGGGGTCTTTCCCTCCCACCATGACGTTGGCCCTTGAAGGCCCTTGGTGTCATCATTCTGAGCCTTGATGTCATCTAGTTGGGATTTTAGGCATGAGGACAACTCTGGTTGGCACATGTGGCAGTTTCTGAGGGGTTTTGAGCCCCAACATTTCACTATGGAGGCCTAATGTTCCAAGAGGGGTCCCAACGTCACCCTAGGAGGCTCATGACGTCACCCTAAAAAAATAAAATTACCATTTTTATTGACAATTTTATGTAAAAATGGATTTTTGATGTAAATTGGCCATGTCGGCCTTTTTTTTACCTAAAATGTAATTAAAGGTCATTTGTATTGTGTAAATAAGGGAAAAATATCTTATATTTTTCATCATATTTCACTCACACAAGTGTGAGGTATGAAATTCATCCTCTTTGAAGGATTATTGGCTGAACTAAGTGGTGCACAACTCTTGGAGGGAGCTTATTTTGGTGTATTTTTGCATTTTCATGGTGGAAAGTCTTCAATAGGGTTTGTGTCTAGATTATTCTTGATGAATTAAGTAGAAATCTGCAATCCTTCTTTATTTTGAATGGTTATGATGTATTTACTTGTTCATTTATAATATTATGAAATTGCTAGTGTGAAACTTGTTATCGCGCAATTTGTACTTGTCCCAAAGGGAAAGGCCAAGGGAGGCAAATTGGTGTAACATGATTTTATCCTATCACTGTCACCTTAATAAGATACCTCTTTCTATTTAGGAATGATACCCCAGGGGAGACATCCACGATGACCTAGGGGTTTGAGAAGGCAAAGGTTAAAGTGTCAATAAAAGGTATCCCCTCTCACAAGTCACACTGATCAGAAAGACCCAAAGTTTTAATCAATGAAGCAATGATGTGCTTAGATGAACATGCCCAGAACAAAGCAATAAGAAAACAATATATTTTTCAAGTACAATTTGATGTTAGTGCTTCATAAAACCTTGGACTTGTCAATAAAAGAAATAAGTTGATGCAAGATCAAGCAAACAAAATTTTATACCAGCAATATATACAAGATAATAGCTTCGCACATACCCGAACTGACATACTCGCTTGGACGGGATTAGCTCCTATGCCCGGAATGTTGCAAGCTCTTTAAAAGGAAGCAACGATGATGAGGTACATAAAGCATTTTGTTTTTGAGAAAAGATTGGATTGAATCAAAGAATTCATTTCCACAAGCTACTCAATTAGAGATATCATTGTTCACCATCCAGCCCCAAACAAGATAGAGATTGATATATTTATTGACGAAATCAGAACTTTATTTAGTATATTGAACCCAATAATAACAATGTTCTAGCACTTGTCGAAAGCTAATTAGGCAGTGTAAAAATCAACTTTTGCAATTGCTTTTAAGTGCTTTTATTGCTGTAGTAAATGGTTGTAGCTTACTTTTGTAACAACAACAATAAGGTTAGTGAATTAGTCTACTCTAGGATTAGGAAAGGTTAGTAGATATCTTGAGGTAAAAGTTGTAAGGGTTGTTTTCATCAATCAATCAAATGCAAGGCCAAGATCAATGTCTTTAGGGTTAATGGAGTCACTTTTAGCAGTGACAATCTTGAAGAAATCAAATGATAATGTGAGATCTAGAGACAAGAAGGTCAATGATTGAGGTGTTCGTAACCCAAGGCCTCAATCACTAAACCCAAGGAGGAAAATGGCCACTAGGAAGTAGGTAACACTAGGCCCTAGTGGTTTTCCTCCTTATTTAGCTCAAGGATGAAGTGAATGATAGCTTGATGAAGCAAATGATGCTAGGGTGCTACAATGGTAGGGCCCTTAGAAAAATGCTTCAAGAAAGTAGGGTTTCTAGCACAATCTAGTAGGTGAAAAGTTGTTAAGGCAAGGACAATAACATGTGCTTTGACCTCCTATGGATTTAAGCTAGCAATTTCATAATCTTGGAAGAAATGAAAAGTAAATGTACCATAACCATTCAAATAAAAGAAGAATTTCAGAAATTCACTTACATTCACCAAGAATAATCTAGGAATAGGCCTAGTTGAAGACTTTCCACCAAGAAAAATGCCAAAAACACCAAAATTGGCCTTCTCCAAGAGTTGCACACCACTTAAATTTAAGCCAAAGACCCTTAAGGGAGATGAATTTTTGACCTCACTTAGTGAGTCAGAGATCATCACAAAATACAAGGGCAAAACCCCTTATTTATACAGTTAAAATGACCTTCAATTACAAAATTAGGTCAAAAAGGCCGACATGGCCAATTTACATGAAATATCCATTTTTTTACAAAACATTGACAAATTAAACTCTAAATCAAGCAAAAGAGGTGACATCATGCCCTTCTAAGGTGACGTTGGGCCTCCTAGGTGAAACTGTGGCCTCCAAGAGAAAAACGTTAGGCCTCCCAAGGCCTCTGGATCATGCCACACGTGCCACTTGGCACACAACTGCCTCCATCATGTCCATCCAATGTTAGGTGACGTCAAGGGTCACAAAGGTGATGTCATGGGCCTTCCAAGGAAAAAATCATAGTGGGAGGGCAAGACCCCCCTATTTTCAGGCCTGCCAAGTTGTCTCTAGTGTAACGTCCTCCTCTCTCTCTGGTGCAAGCCTCTGGTATATGTCTTCCCTTGGTTGGGGTCTCAACATCCATCTGGTGGGAGTTTAGACCTATGGAGGTCCAAACTAATCATCTCCCCATATGTACTTGTCCGTCAAGTGTGGCCCTGAAACAACAACAAGTACGCCCTCCACGGGTTCATAAGTCATAGGGATCGTAGCAATGTCAATCAAATCTAATCATCAAGTTACCCAAACATGTGCATAAAACCCCCCTTTTCCTAGACAAGTGCTCAAAGACGTTATGTTATTCTACAAGGCAGGTTTGGAGAGGACCTCAAGACGTCCTATTGGGATAATTCTCCTTAAGTTTGAGGTATCCCTGTGTGAAGACCAATCTAGGTCATGTAAGTGCATGAGATGGTAAGGGGATGTTTGGGCAAGGGGTGCAGTGATGACATGGAAATGTAGGGCTTGCCTATGGGTGCCTCTGAAGAGGGTGAGTGGCACTTTGTTCTGGATGCAAATGTTTCCTATCCCATTCAGTGCATTTTTTATCTCTTTGTCTTATTTCTTTTTCTTTCAAGAGAATAGTTGGGGGACACTTCCCTGGCATGGTGACCGGTGGTGATAGTGTTACCCACAAGCATTTCATGAAGATGAGAAGGTTGGCTCGTGATGAGATTCCCTTTCTCTTATCCATGCTACCAAGAGCCACTACCCTGGCATGGTGACCAACGGAATGGTAGTGTCATACCTCTACATGCCCATGGACCTAATAGGTTGGCTCACGATGAGGCCCCCTATCCTCCAACTAGGTCTTGAGTTTATTTATTTTATGGGTCCCTACTTTTTCTTATCGAAAAGTCTTTTCTTTCTTTCTCGGGGATCCCTAGGTGAAGCATCTGAAGGTTTTCTTATTTCATCTTTTATCTTTTGCCATCTACTTTACCCCTTAGGCCTTTGACCCCTTCTTCCCATAGGGCAAGTTACAACTATTAACTATCTTGGCAAACCCAATGCTCGAAAAAATGCATGGGATGGATGAGCAAGAAGATGATGAAAAGTGATAAGTATGGTGGGAATGGACAATGGCCTTTCATGAACCCACCTAGTGGAAACTCACTCCTAAAGGAACCAGCTTGCTAGGGCATCCTGTGATTCCCCCCAGGTATGGACAAGTCAAAAGGCATAATATCCAAGCACACATCATAAATAAAAAGAGAATTAAATGCACATATTCAAATGTTTCGAGAATCAGAGTGACACATACCATGATACCCAGACTCCTTACCTCATGGAGAAAGACCCACTTTTGCTGAAGGACCAGGCCGATGGGATGGATGTTGTTGCTGCTGATAGGATGGAGGTGATGAAGAAGAAGGATGGGCCCTCCAGGGCCAGACTCAAGTCAATATGGCTCTCGGTACTCCATGTCTAGGACCTATGGGCCTCGAGAAATAATCTCCTTAGTTATTCTTAGGCTAGGGGATAACATCTGGCTCCAACTCGGGGACATGTTCTCACCATAGAGGGCATGAGAACTTCAACATCTCTGGTATGACCTGTGACTTGCTAGATCTCAACAAAAATTATTAGTAATCATTGGGGTAGTGATATCACCCCTGGCTCATATATGGTACAAGAAAATGAAAGTAAGAAAACATATATACAAATGGAAATACAACTACTCTAGCATTAAATGCAGATGGTATATACAATGAATGCAAATTCCTACCTACTTACCTGCACTTACCTGTCATGTTGTTGGTGGGTAGTAACACTTGATGTGTATAGCATTCAAATATAACTTCAAAGACTCTCCTTCGATGGTTCCTAGATTGAAAGAGTTTTTTCCTGTGGGAATCATGATCGTGTAGGGACGTGTCCATAGTCCATCCAATTTCTTGTGCATACCAGGTTTCTCCCTTCTTTTATCCCATAACAACACTAGATCACCTTCGGCGAAATCCCTCTCCTTTGCCTTGTGATCGAAGGTTTTCTTGATCCTTTCCTGGTTTCTTGCCATTTGGCTTAGGGAAATCCTTATAGATTCATCCAAATCTATTAACTGGTTAATTCACCCTTGGATTTCTTCTCCATCAATGGTTTATTGCCAAGAAAAATGGAGGATAGGGATTTGGATATTGAGAGGAAGTTTGGATTCTAACCCATACACTAGTTCAAAAGGGGTCCTTCCTGTTGATGCCTTTATTGTTATTCAATCTGCCCACAAGGCATATTTAATTTTGCTATCCCAAGACCTCTTGTTCTCTCCCACAACCTTCTTGATGATGTTCATAAGGTTCGTATTGCTCAATTCTGCCAATCTATTTCCTTGTGGATAATAATTGGAGGAATGAGATAGAACAATTCCATACTTGAAACAAAATTATGCTAATGAAAGAGAACTTAAGGCTTTGGCATTTTCAGTGGTAATCTTGGATGAGACCCCAAATCTTGTTATTATTCCTTCCTCCAAAAAGTTCATGACCACCTCCTCAGTGGCTTTATTTGTGGGAATAGACTCAACCCACCTTGTAAAATAGTATGTGGTTGTCAAAATCCATCGGTAACTATTACTTGAATTGTCTTTAAATTCCCCAATAAAGTCTAATCCCCACTGTTGAAAAGGAGCTTATACTACCACAGGTTTCAAGGGCTGTGCCGAGAGTTTTGGTTTACCAGTAAATTATTGGCAAGGTTGACATGATCAGACATATCAGTGAGTATCAACAAATAGTGTTGGCCAATAATATCCATCTCTTAGGATTTTGTGTGTGGTGGTATGGACCGTGAAATGTCCACCACAATGTCTGAAGTGTAATTTCATCAACAGTTTATTAGCTTCTTCTTGGTTCACACATCTAAGGAGAACTCCATCGGGGTATTTCCAACCAAGGCCATTCTCAGTCAAACAATATTTCATAGCTTTAAGTCTCAAAGCCCTTATTTTGTAGTCTACTAGGTGATATGGGCATGATAAATTCTTCAGGTAGTATATTATGTCAGAATACCATTCATCATGTTCTAACTCACTGACTACCACGTTTATTTGTTCGTTTTCTCCCATTTGTATGGTCTCTTGGTTGCTTTCGGTCAGCATCTGGGCTAAGCCTTGTCCCTTTATAATCTTGGTGGGTTTTATATCTAAGTCATACTCTTGGATCTTGGAGACCCACTTGCCCCTAGTACCCATACAATCTTGTTGTGACAAGACATCCTTTACTGCTGGGTAAGGGACATAAGCCTTGATCTTATTATAACCCATGTAGTTTCTAAAGTGCTTAAGGGATTTAACTAAGGCTTAAGCTTGTTTCTCAGTAATCGAATAGTTTAGCTTTGAATCCCTAAGGAATTTACTCATGAAGGTGATGGGGTTTTCATGGTTGTCAACGTCTTTCTGCAACAAGACACCTGTAATGGTGTCCTAGGAAGCAAAAGAGAATATTATGAAATCCCGTGAATAATCAGGGTTGATCAACACTGGGGCTTGGGAGATAGCATCATTTATGTCTTCAAAGGATTTAATGGCCTTATCATTCCACATGAACACCGTATCCTTTTTTAGTAATGCACTCATCGGTTTTATTCTTTCAACAAAGTTTGGGACAAATCTTCGAATGAAATTTATTTTTCCGAAAAAGGATTGTAGGGATTTTTTGTTAGCCGGGGGACATACATCCTTGATAGATTGGAGCCTTTCAGGGTCTATAGAAATTCCCCCTTCTGAGGCTATGTGTCTCAAAAGTTTCCCTTTATCTATCCTGAAGACAGACTTCTTAGGGTTCAAGGAGATACCATACTTCCTACATCTCTCAAAAAAAATTCTAAGGTGTGATATGTGGTCTTTCCTCTCCTTTGATATAACTATGAGATCATCTTGGTAATTTTCTATGATTTTCTAAATGAGATCCCTAAAGTCAAAGTCCATCACTCTTTGAAAGGTTTCATAGGCATTAATAAGGCCAAAAGGCATTCTCAAGTACATAAATGTTCCCCATGGTGTGATAAATGTCGTTTTAAGTTGGTCTTCTCTTTTGAGTAAGACTTGGTTGTATCCAGAAAATCCATCTAGCATGGACATCATCCTTGCCCTAGTAACCCTATGTAACAAATGTTCCATATTTGGGAGGGGATAGTTGTCTTTCAAGGATAGTTGGTTAAGGTTTTAGAAATCTACACACAAGCGGATATCACCACTTTTCTTTCGGACAACTACCAGATTTGACATCCATGACGAATATCTAATGGGAGATATGATACCAGCATTGACCATCTTTTGGAGTTCCTTTTGTATCCGATTTTCCAACTTTGGGTTGATATGTCTTTTGTCGGAAAGGTTTGGCTCCTTATTTCAAAGTGTTTGCACCCAATTCGTCACTAGGTGAGCAAATAAAGGGTGCTTACATGCCCAGTTGGGTCTTGCTAGGCATGACAACTGTAGAGGAAAGAGTTAGAAAAAGAACAATAAAACTATAAGCAAGAATTAAATAAAAACAAACTAAAACTATGAGCATATGGAAAAAGAAATAACAAACACAAAAGACCAATATCACCAATATTTTTAGGCTGATCAATTGATGAAATCCAAAGCACAATGAAGAAAGGGAACTGTGGTTCCTTCTTGGGAACTGTGGTTCCTTCTTCCTCCAAAGGAAGGCTCTTGAGGCCCTCACAAACTTTCTCTCCTTACAATAAGAAAATGAGAATGATGGTGAAAGAACTGCAAGACATTCACTCAATGGAGAGGTGAATGGCTCAATGAAATGGTGCTAATGTGTTATTGTCAAGGAGTGAGTCCTTAAAACAATCTAGGCAGCATAACATTACATGAAATTCCTTGAGAAAATGATGTTTCCTCATGGCTTTTTATAGCATAGCATTGGGTGATTATGTAACCCCTTTGAAGTGTGAAGAGGGGCTCTTTAGGGCTTCATTAGGTCTTTGACCAGCCTACCATGCGGATTCAGCTCAGATTTGATGGTCAAATCAGGTTGGGAGCTGGTCCATAAGTGGTTGGGAGGCCGACCAATTCAATAAATGCGCCGTTTAGCAGGTGCGTGGGTTTTTGCGCTAACAGTCGCGCGTCGTGCGCACATGCACGCATTGTACGTTCCTGTTACGCGCATATGCGCGCGCACCCATCTTCTGTAAAGCGCCCTTCAATTTTTGGTTACTTTGTATAGTTTTTGACCCTTTTGCAATGCTGTGAAACTAATTCAGTGCCATGAATGACTTCATTCCTGTTTGACGATGCTGAGTTCTTGTCGCCATGTGCAGACGAAATTTCAGTGATAACACAAAGGTATAGCATGTTGGATAACATCACCACTATAAGCCTTTAGTTCATCATAATTCCAAGAAAATGTATCTTTGAATTCTCTTATGAGTTCTAGTATCTCTATCCTTTCCTTTTTAGTAGTCCCTTTCCTTATTTTGACCATTCTTGGATCCATATGTGCCGATGTTGAACTCTAGGCCTTCATCTATTTGTTTGTTGGGTTTATTTCCTTTGAAAAAATCGTGTCTGTCAAAGAGGTGTTCTAAAGGGACACATCCTTTTGGAAAAGTGTTATTTTGCAGGTTAACCACATCTAGGTTCATGGAATCATCCAAGAAGTTTACTTGTGAATCGATGAATTCCCTACTATTTTCCATAAATATAATGATATGGCCATCATCTTCAAAGACTTTTCAATGTTCCAGGTTATCAGGGATCGATGGTCTAAACAAGACTTCCATTTTGTACAGGTTTTGGAGTGGACCATCACAAGGTGGTAAAGTGGAAGCGGAAACAACCAAGGCATCTGCTACATGGTTTTCTTCGCGGGTAACTTATTTGATTGACACCATTTCAAAATATTTTTCAATGGATCTTGAAAAGTCATGGTACCTTTTTAATATCTCATTCTTGGCAGCAAACTCTATCAACACTTGTGATACTATCAAGTCTGAGTCCCCTATAACTATTAGGTGTGTGACACCTTTGTCGATTGCCAAGTTGAGACCTAGGATAAAAGCATCATATTAAAAAACGTTGAGCATACAATGATATTCAAGTCTATAGGAATAATAGAAGGTCTCCTTGGATGGGGTTGTCAAGACAATACCTACCCCTGAGCCAGAACTCGAATGAGCTCCATCAAATTCTAAAGTCCACATTCCTTCAGGTGTCTTGGTAGGTTTATCTTCTGAACTTGCCCCTTGGATGAACCAATTTTCAATCTCATTGTTAACACAAAGGAGCTGATCATCAGATTCATCAAGGGTCTCAATAAGGCATCTTGTGATGGGTTCTTTGTGAAGGGTAAAGAATCCTCCTTCGAGGTGTGGTATGATAGCTTCAGACCCTTGGTTTTGGAAACTTATGGTCAAGTTTTCTATAAGGTCCTTACAGAGTATGATCCCCCAATTGCTTAGAGCATCTATTACTGACACATCAATAGTAAAAGTAACAACATGGAAAGCATGGAAAGCAACACTCGGGTCCTTAATAATGCCTCGTGTAAATCCTCCTTGTGTATTTGGTTGCGATATGCTTAGACCTAGTTGGTGCATGACACTTTCGATTATAATATTACTAGGAGTATCTGGGTCAAACACACAATTATGGAGGAGGGAATTGTTGACTTGGAGGGTAACGTAAAAAGGTGCAGGTTCCCCATATTCCATTCCCATACTCCCTACTTGGTAGACAAAAGGGGATTCTTCTTCAAAATTGTCATCCTCATAAATTTGTGGCAGGGAGTATTCAACATCCTCAACCTCAAGGTTTCTAAATATTTCTTGAGTGGGTTCCACATCCTCTGGAGGTTCATTTTGTTGAGAAAATAAGGAATCATCTTTCATGTTTGAGAAACCTGTGCTCCATTTTCTAGAGTAAGCATTATATTCTACCTCGAGGATCTCTGGGAGGTCATGCTTCGATTTTATCATGCTCTCATCATTTGGTTCCTAGATGACATTATTGTTCAAGAGGTTAATATGATGGATGGAATTGTTGAACCTAAGGTTTTCTTCAATTTGGCATGCAACCTCTTGTGCTTCTTCCAGGCTTGAAGGTAATCAATCCTTGAGGGTGAACTGCAAAGTTCCTTCTAATGAATATAGGTAATGTTGGAGAATAGTGATTTTCACGTGAAATTTGGGTTGAATTTTTCTAATGAGGATATTTAACCTATCATTGAAATCCCTAATGTTTTCATTGGTTCATTTGCAAACTTCGAGGTGTTGAGAGTAAAAGGAATCTATACTTTCTTTTTTACACCATATTTTCTTGAAATCTCATTGTAAATATTCAAGAGTTTTGATGCTCACATTAGGGAGGCCATTAATCTAGACCCTGGTACTCCTAGTGAGTGAGCTTGCAAAGAGCCTCATGAAGGTTTCAGGGTGTTCTTCTCCTGATTGGTGGAATTCATATCCCTCATAAAACTTGGTCCGATGTGAGTTGCCATAAGACCCTACTTCTCCCAAGAATCTAGGTATCTAGGAATGAGCCGTTTTGGGGAGATCATGTAATCCTCATTGGGTGTTAGCTAGTCCAAAGGGCCAAAAATTTCTTTGTGAGACCATTTAGGAGGGTCCACAGGGGAAATAGGAACCACAGGAGAAGAAAGTGTGTACTGACGTCCACTATGGGTCGTCATTTGTGAAGTTGCGAGATGGTTTACTTGAAACTATCAAAGGGATGAGGGGATAACCCTCAGTGGAGTCACAATATAAGCTTTGAAAATTAAAGGCTTTTGAGGAAAGGCTTATTGAAATTATCGTCTTTGAGGAGAATTGACTCAGTGATCTCTGGAAATGCCACAAAAATGTTATCGCACAATTTGTACTTGTCCCAAAGGGAAAGGCTAAGGGAGGAAAATTGGCATAATAGGAGGTTATCCTATCACTGTCACCTTAATAAGATACATCTTTCTATTTAGGGATGATAGCCCAGGGGAGACGTCCCCGGTGACTTGGGGGTTTGCGAAGGCAAAGGTTAAAGTGTTAATAAAAGGTATCCCCTCTCACAAGTCACACTTATCAGAAAGTCCCAAAGTTTTAATCAATGAAGAAATGATGTGCTTAGATGTACCTTCCTAGAACAAAGCAATAAGAAAACAATATCTTTTGCAAGTACAATTTGATGTTGGTGCTTCATAAAACCTTAGACTTTAAAATAAAAGCAATAAGTTGATGCAAGATGAAGCAAACATAATTTTATAACAAAAATGTATACAAGATAATATCTTCGCAATAAATGCCTTAAAAGAGCATCACAATGACCAAAAATAATAACCCAATAATAGCAATGTACTAGCACTTGTCAGAAGCTAATTAGGAAGTGTAAAAATCAACTTTTGCAATTGCTTTTAAGTGCTTTTATTGTTGTAGTAAATGGTTGTATCTTACTTTTGTAACAACAACAAGAAGGTTAGTGAATTAGTCTACTCTAGGGTTAGGAAAGGTTAGTAGATAGCTTGAGGTAAAAAATTTAATGGTTGTTTTCATCAATCAATCAAATGCAAGGCCTAGATCAATGTCTTTAGGGTTAATGGAGTCACTTTTAGCAGCGGAAATCTTGAAGAAATCAAATGATAATGTGAGAGATAGAGACAAGAAGGTCAATGATATGATAATGTTGAGATCTAGAGGAGAAACCCTAACTCTACGCCCATGTGGGCCACTGCATGATTGATTCAGGATTCGCCGCAGCAACATACCAACACAGATCTAGCGTGGGTTGGCACCAACTCTGACCCGCAAGTATGAGCACCGAAGAGGGGGGGAAACTCCCCTCATATAGCAACATCACAACCAATGATAGATCAAGAACAAGGGAAAAACGACCGGCGTTTGAGCCACCACAACAAATCTGTGAACAACTCCTTGCCAAAGAACAAGGATTTAGCAGGGAAATGGAGACGGAAGCCAGCACATCCCATCCAAAAGAACCTCGCGAATGGGAGCTTGGAAAATGCATCCCGCAAATGGAAAAGTCCCCAAGATACCTTATAAGATCAACAAGGGTAGGGGAACATACCCAATTTATGCAAGAACATGCCCTCATCGACAAATTTATAGGACTCTGGCCATCTGAAAGGGATTTGAACAAATGGATCAAACACTGGTGGAACCCTAAAGGTGACTATGAAGTTCAGCTCAGCTCCAAAGGCTTCTTCACAATCATATTATATAACCCAGAAGACAAAGATCGCATCTTTGAGAACGACCCATACTTCTACAACTAGGCAGGGCTATTCCTAAGATTCTGGATAGAGCACTTTAGCTCGGAAAAGGAGGACTTCACAATGGCACCTGTCTGGATCCACCTCTACTCCCTTCCACAGGAGTTCTGGTTGGAGGAGATTCTCATGGGAATAGGCAACACAATCGACCAATATGTCAAAGCCTCAGAAGCCACAAGGCAATGGAAATACACCTCATACGCACGAATATGTGTTTACATGAACATAGCTAAGGCTTTATCAGGGGTAGTAATGATGGAGTATCAGGATGAAGACTGGTCACAAACCCTTGACTACGAACACATCCCTTTCAGGTGCAGAAAATGCCATGAACACGACCACCTGTTTCGAGATTGCCCACTCAATCAACAAGCTTCCAAAGCCAGTCAAAACCTGCAGAAAGATGGCTTCACCACGGTCTAGACAAGGAAGAAACCCCCCCCGCCCCCCTGAAGGCAAATAACTGACCACAAACCTAAGATCTTGACCAAGAATGCTTACAATATACTGAGCCAGCTATCAGAGGATGAGGAAATTCAGGATCCACATGAAGGATTACAGAAGAACAAAGACTAGAACCCTATACCCTCCTATTTCAGTCCAAATAAAGAGATCCATTCAGACGAAAAAGGAGATGGATATGGAGATACTCTAATGCAAGTGGACGCCCAAGACCTAGCAGGTATTGACCTGGAAAAACTTGAGGAAGATCTCAATTAGAAGGATCTACAAGCCCTTCCTGAAGAGAAACTCAGAAAGGTACATAAGGTCTTTCTTGATTCAACAGCGGGATCCACAACACGCTTAGGAATAACCACTGAATCAAGCTCAGGCTCAAAAAAGATACCACGCGAGAACAAAAGGAGGGGACAAAAACCAGTACACCAACTAATCAAAGAAGCCGACAATCTCATGATCAACTCAGGTCAGATACACAAGCTCTTGGAGGGATACCTCCACCCACACCCACCCTCATAATGATGAATATTATCACTTGGAACATTAGAGGACTCAACGACAGATCCAAGCAAAGGATTCTCAGGGACTGCATCAAAGCTGAAAGCCTAGATATTCTAATGTTACAAGAAACGAAATGTGCAGGAATGGAAGCCGAAACCATCTTTCAACGCATATGGAAAGGTTGCAACTACATCCAAACAGACTCCTTGGGAGCCTCAGGGGGTTTATCCATACTGTGGAACCCAAGCCACACTACTCTTAGTGGACCCTTTTCCACTATAGGCACTTTATCAGCTCACTTTGAAATAATAGGCTCGAATCAGGAGGGAACCATCACCAATGTCTATGGACCCCAAGGACAACAGGAAAAAATCAAATTCATGGAAAGGCTAGCTCGAGTAAAATCACTGGAGACCACACCCAACTAGATCTTAGGAGGAAACTTCAACATGATCATGTCACTGGAGGAGAAAATAGGCGGGAGCAAGAGACTCGAGCAAGATAGTGGTAAGTTCAAAACTCTTCCTAAGTAGCTAAAGTTAGTAGACATAGAGAACAATAATGGCACCTTCATATGGTCCAACCGTAGGTCAGGAAACCAACATGTAGCCTGCCGACTAGATCGCTTTCTCGTGACGGAGGAATTGATTGAAAGATACCTCTGCATGGAAAGCCTAATTCTCCCCAAAGTGGGCTCTGACCATTGGCCAATCACCCTTCAGCTGGAAATAGAGGCAACACCTAAATTTAAACCATTATGGTTTGAGAAATTTTGGCTCACACACCCAGATTTCCAAAAGCTGGCAAAAACTTGGTGGGCTCAAGCTGAAGTAGACCATGGCACCGAAATGTACAGATTTCAACAAAGGCTCAAAAATTGCAAGCAACTGCTAAAATACTGGAACAGAAACAGTTTTGGCAATATATTCCAAAGTATTAAGGACACAGAGAATAAACTAGCTGCGATACAAAGACCCTTTATCTTAGGGACTCAGACTGCTGAGCTCATGAAGGAAGAGGAGGAACTGCAAGTGCAATTGGAGCAAAGAAGAAAACAAGAAGAGATACTATGGAGGTAGAAATCCAGGGTGCAATGGCTCAAAGAGGGGTAAAATAATACAAAATTCTTCCACAAAACCATGATACACCGACGACACATCAACATAATAACCCATCTGGAAAATGAATAGGGTAACCTGATCAGAGAACACACCCAAATTGAAGAGGATCTCAACAGATACTACCAGAACCTCCTTACGGAAACCAAGGCGAATAGAAATGAAGCCATCACTCGAGTCACCAGTCACATACCCTCACTAGTAACCCCTGAATAGAACACAACTCTCATGAGGCAAATCACTCAGGAGGAAGTGGACCAAGAAGCAAAAGCTATGCCCCCAGGAAAAGCTCTAGGCCCAGATGGATTCACTACTGACTTCTCCCATCGCTGTTGGGACATAGTAAGGAATTAAGTCTGGGAGGTCGTAGAGGAATCACGAACGTCGGGCCAAGTTCTCCAGGCTCTCAACGCAACCTTCCTCACTCTCATTCCAAAGGAGGAAAGAGTCACAAATCCCAAATAGTTCAGGCCCATTGCCTTATGTAATGTAATTTACAAGATCATTACCAAGGTGATTGCAAATCGCCTCAAGCCAATACTGCCCTATGTCATTTCCAAGGAACAAGTTGGCTACGTCGAAGGAAGACAAATTATTGATATCGTCATCTTAGTACACGAGGTGATCAACTCTCTCAAATCAACAAAAACTCTAGGTATGTTAATCAAACTTGATCTCTCAAAATATTTTGATAAAGCTAGTTTGCAATACCTTAGACCTATCTTAAATTCCTTTGGTTTTGACCAAAATTGGGTAAATTGGATTTTGAACCTCACCTCTTCGGCCTTTTTCTCTATCCTGGTCAATGGAGTCCCTTCCCAACCTTTTTCGCCCTCCATAGGTATTCAGAAAGGGGATCCATTATCACCCTTCCTTTTTGTACTCATGGCGGAAGGCTTGGGCCGCTACATCAAATCAGTGGTTCTAGAAGGCTCCCTCAAAGCTTACCCTTGCACAACATTCAACCAGCCCCCTCACACAACCAATTTGTTGATGATACCCTTCTCATGAATTCCCCCACTGCTCGCGAAGCCAACAAGCTCAACTCCATCCTCTCCGACTTCATAGAAGCCTCAGGCATGACGTTGAACCTAGACAAATCCAAGCTCTTCTTTTTCAACACTCCAGCTGCGGTTCAATCACATATGTCCAAACTTTTTGGAATCCATAAGAGCTCCCTTCCGTCCAACTACCTAGGCATTCCTCTCATAGGAGCACCAACTAAATCCATCTCTTGGGACAACCTCTTCCTCTTTATCTCAAATAGACTGGCTAACTGGACCTTCAAACCGTTAAATATCGCAGCTAGACTAGTCCTGCTAAAATCGGTCCTACAGACCCTACCCACCTATCTCTTCACCGCCTTAGCAACTCCCAAGAAAATCATCAGAGTTGTAAGAAACCTCCAGAGAAATTTTCTTTGGCAAGCCCTGCAACCCAACAAGAAATGGGCTCTGGTAGGCTGGGATAAGGTATGCGCACCAAAAAGTATGGGTGGCCTTGCACTCCAAGACCCTGGAAATCTCAACCAGATAATGGGGGCCAAGATATGGTGGATATGGATGAAAACACCAGATTCCTTATTGGCACAAATTTGGAAGAACAAATATGCTCCCTCCATGCATACTGATCAACTGATCAGACACAATGTCTGAATATAGGGTTCAAACATTTGGAACACAGCCTGGCAAAACAAAGACCTAATACAAAAACATGCCTTTTGGGAGATCCACAATGGAGGTAGTGCAATGTTTTGGCAAGACTCATGGCAACGACTTAAACCTCTAAAGGAACTAGCAGAGCTAACACCCCTCCAACAAGCTCTTAATCAAGATCCTCTACTCAAGGTAAAAGATCTATGGAAACCCCTCGAAACAAGACAGTCGTGGTGACAGTGGAAGACCTCCAGCCAGGAATTAAGAGTCCCAGACGACTTAAATCTGTCAGCCTGGCACCACCATGCAAGACACGGGAAAATCCCCAATAGAGAAGGCCCAGACATCCTCATATGGGGAAACTCCGCAACTGGCAATTTCTCGGTAAAAGAAGCCTATTACTTACAAGGCAATCACCACAATCAAGAAACAAACAATATTTGGAAAAAAATATGGAACAAGGCACTTTGGCCAAAGGTTTCCACTTTTCTCTGGTTAATCATCCATAACATAATTCTAACATGGGACAATCTCAAGAGAAGGGGCTTCATTGGGCCCTCAATTTGTGTCTTATGTCAATGCCAAGAGGAGACCAAGGAGCATCTTTTCAATGGCTGTCATTACAACTAATCTATTTGGGACTAGGGAGCTCAAATAATTCACAGATCCAACCAAAACAGAGGCAGCATCAGAGATACTATTGAAAATTGGGACTCAATCAATTACAACAACCCCATACTGAACTACATCTGGCAACTCCTCCCAGGGTTTATTCTCTGGCAAATATGGAAGGAGAGAAACAAATGCATCTTCCACTCCACAGAATCTACTCCAGACTCAACTTGGGAAAAAATTGTCATGCTCATCAAGGAAACAGTCAGAAGCAAGAACTGGAAACCAAGGGACAAGGAATGCAACCAGGAGGAGTTATGTACTCTACAAAGGTGGCATCTTAGATTAAATGATTCGTTGGTACTCAGAGCACCTAAGAACCAAAACATCGGTCCAACCACCTGGACCCCTCCTCCAATAGGATTCATAAAGATTAACTTTGATGGAGCTTCAAAAGGAAACCTAGGACCATCTGGCTATGGAGCTGTAATCAAGAACCCCAAAGGGGAAATTCTAATCCTGACAGTAGGGTATCAGGGGGAGACCACGAACAATGCAGCAGAACTAATCGACCTATTGCAGGGTCTTCAAATCGCAGTAGCCCTACACAGTCATAGAATCATCTTGGAGGGTGACTCACAAATCATTATCCAGCTAATCACTAAAATCCTCCATGGGGAAAGCCCACAGAAAATCTCTCCCAGCTGGCGTCTCTCGGGGATGCTCGAGGACTTCAAAAGCATCCATAGGGACAACCTCAGCATCACCCCTTCTCATGTAAAGAGAGGAGCAAACAAAGTGGCTGATTGCCTGGCAAATGAAGGAGTTTCCAGGGAACGCGAACAGATATTCTGGGAAGCAAGAAACTTTGAAGCCTCAGACATATCCAAGCAATGTCAAACTCTTGCCATCAAGGATTTCCAACCCCTGGATGGGGTGCCACACGGAGTAGGGTGGGCACATGGAGAAGCGCCAGGAGGGGCCATTAATGGTGGCCAACCACCCTCATATTCCCACTAGTTATGAGGGGCATCACTTCAGTCGGCCTCCACCTTTTGATGGGGCCTCTCACTCGCGTGAACAGGCCAACCGGCCAGAGCATTAAGCCCACAGCCTTAATGGATACAGCCACCATTTTCGCCCTTATCAACCTTCTTGGGGGATTTGGGATGCATTCGCAGCTCACAGAGTCGAGCAAGAATAGACGTGCAGGGGAAGTTCTGGCTCTCGTCCTCATTCTCATCATGCCACGAGCTAGAGGAAGACCCCGCATAGGAGCAGGGTGGTACGCGGTCGACTCTCGGTGGAAACGGCATAAGTGATTCGAGCGAGCTTTGGTTCTTTCCAAGAAAAAGAGACCCAGGGAGGCCAAAGCAACAAACTTGCCCCCTAGAACATATGTTGAGGAAATTCCTTCGATGGAACTCCCCCATGAATTTTCTGAAAGTCGCATGTTTACGATTCCGGACAATTGGAACCCCCTATGTGTATTGGAGCAGAAGCACCACCTCCTCGCCCGCGAGAATCACATGGTCCCAGCGACGCTCCCACTAAGGAATTCGCCACCTGCTTGGTAGAGGAAGAGTTGCTGGAAGGCAACAAGGAATTGAAGCCGCAGAAAACGCAGCATGCACACCAGGAGATGGACGCTGAGCAAAAATTTCCACCACTTCTTCACCCGGAGCACCTGAACCTGATTTTCGAGGTCCGTAGCATGGTGGACGACCAAATCTTCATGGTTTTCCATGTTAACCAATGCCTGGATATGCTATACGCAGCTTACTCCAGTGCCACCCCACGGCGACAATGCCCCACCTGTGCTCAGTTCTATTCCATTCTTGTCAAAAGCAGCAAGGAGATGGACGACCGCGAGGACACCGGTTAATAGGTTCTCCTGTTCAACATTGTTTCAAACTCTTTCTCTTTTTGATGTTTATTAGAGCTATAGCTCTTCTAGTTCATAGCCATGTTAGCGTTAGCATAGGCATTATCAAACTGCTACTGAAACTGGTCATGCACCCTGGTTTCCTACGGGCAGGGTGGAAAAACGATGTTTTGAACTTGCATGCTATTTTGGACAGGCCAGTTGTCTCGGTTTCCTTCATAGGCGAGACAGCTGGCACCTCCATGTCATGGTGTAATTTTGAAGCATTAATATAATAGGATCTGTTTTTACTTAAAAAAAAAAAGAAAAAAAAAGAAGGTCAATGATTAAGGTTTTGGTAACCCAAGGCCTCAAAAACTAAACCCAACGAGGAAAATGACCACTAGGAAGTAGGTAACCCTAGGCCCTAGCTATTTTCCTCCTTCTTTAGCTCAAGGATGAAGTGATTGACGTCTTGATGAAGCAAATGATGCTAGGGTTCTACAATGGTAGGGACCTGTTGTTGTCCTAATACACACTTGCAAATGTGAGCTAAGTCTAAATCACTTAGTGTGTCCTTGGAGGCACAATGCCTAGGTTCACAGCCCACACTTTCACTTTGACCAGAACCTCTTCTGTCTAGGCTTACTCCTAGGGAAGCCAAGGGGGTAGACCCTAGTTACTAGATAAGATTTAGCATTTAAGTTCTAGGAGTTGATTTTAATTAGTTAAGGTTTGGGGGGGGGGTCTAACCTATGATGCTAAGGCAACAATGCAAGATGATCCTCACTATATTACTGAAAAGGCCATTGATAAATTACTGAGTTTTCAGGGGAATAATGTTGTTAGTGCCCACTCTCACATCCTCAATTTTCAGCAGTGTGTCTTGAAGTATTGTAGGGATCATGATGAAATGGATGTGCAAATGACTTTGTTTGTATACTATTTGGAAGGAGATGTTGCTGAATGGTTTACATATTTTTCTACAAACAAGTTTAACACCCTTGAGTCAATATTGGATGAATTTAGGAAGAGATGGGGTGATTAGAAAGAACATAGATTTCAGCTTGTTGCTCTTACCACCATCCATAAAAAAGAAAATGAAACTGTGGTAGAATTTAACACTAATTTCAATAGCTTGGTGAAAAGCCTTCATAATGATATCAAGCCTTCCGATCCTGCAATCTTGATTTATTATATCGAGGCATTTGAGGGTGAAATGAGGTATGCCTCAAGGGAAATTAATAAGGTTGAAAATCCCAATTAATAACCCGAGGATAAAAAAACCTCAGTGAAAGGAACTCTCCCAATGAACCCATCCCAAGGTAACTGACCTAAATATGATCCATGCAGACCTATTTCATTATCGACCCACGCAAGGGTGCGGAAACTTCAGTTAAAAAAAGAAGTGTTGGGGCCAAAAATGCCCTGTAGAACCAAATAATCTTTGACAAACAAGCATCTGGTGATGCATCTCTTCATGGCACATGGAGTTGACCCCCTAGTTGGAGAGGCGGTTAACATCTGGCTCCACACGGGGACGTGTGTTTGATCTTCTCAAATGGGATGGAGAGCATATGAGAATCCAACACCTACAAAACATAGTGCTCACCAATAACCAACATGAGAATACATATATACATAATGAAATAAACAAATTCTATAAACAACATCTACATAAGGAAATAACTAAAGTCCAACATTATAACTACAAAATGAATATATGATACAAAAATAATTCTAAGTACATATCAACATAATGAATGAAATAATACAAAATTGAAATACAAGGAAAAGGGTTAGAGATACGTTACAGAGGGTGTCCCTTTTGGAAACCAAGTTTCCACCTGAAGAAACACTTCAAGGAGGGGTCCTCTCACAACTTTATCAACATTATCAACATTAAATTTATCGAACATTAACTTTATCATCCTTAGTAATTCCCATCAGATGAGATGATAAAGTTAATGTTGATAAATTAAGGTACACCATCCTTAGTAACATTAACATTAATGTTGACCCTAGTTTCTAGATGAGATTTAGCGTTTGAGTTCTAGGAGTTGTTTTTAATTAGTTAAAGGTTTTAGGGGAGTCTAACCTATGATTCTAAGGCAACAATGGAAGATGCAAGGTTTAGTATGTTAAGCAATCCCTTTCCCTAAGTCAACTAAGACTAGTGCCTAAAGGTTGGGCAAGGGGTCAACTAAAGTTAAGGGTGTTCAATTACAATAAATATTACAAAGATTATTAAGATGCAATTGTCCACAACAAGATTATATATAAGTACTTACAACCATAAATGAAAGAATAGTATAACAACTATGAACAAAGATACAAGAAACAAGCTAACCATGTGTGCTTAATGTGCAGGAGATTAAAGATATTCAAGACAAGGACATCATCAACACATTAAGCCTAAGCATGCCCCGATAGCACTTACTTTATTGGATTGCTCCTCAATGGAAACATTTTAGAAGATTTTAGAAGTTAAAGCATAAGTATTCCACAATGATTATGATACTTAGTTGATTAACCACACAATATTACTTGTATTAAGAGATTGAAAGATTAAGTTCGCAAGTATTAAACCACAAGATATGTCGATTTAAACCAAGGTTATTAACTACTTAGTGATTAAGGGTTGTTAATATTGAAAGGATTTTATTACCCTAACTAAGTGTTTCACCAAAAGCCTCCTCCCCCAATTGCCAAATAGTTGTTGGATGCTCAAGAAGTGAGGCAACGAGGCCTACCCTAGTTTCACAGGTCAACCCAAAGAATTGAGTTTTTATGGAAAGGACGCTCTGTGCCATGAGGCCGTCCCCGACCTAACACCTTTTGTTTCCCTCCTCAATCCTTGTTTTATATGGTGAAGATGGTGGTTTAAGGTACCCTATTTAGCCTATTAAGTATATGTATCAATTGGTTAGACTTTGAGGAGTATTAGAGAGTGTTTTGGTGACTTTTAGTTGCCTTTTATTGGTGATTTTATGCCAAAACTGAAACTTATTGGAGCTTATTAGGTGTGTTGTTCAAGCATGAAGATAAAGCAATTAACATGTGTATATAAAGTAAAGGAAATCTGAAATAACGATTTAGTTTGTCACCACGATTGAACCATTAACATGAAGAAGCTTGTTATGAAAGAATACTAAAGCACAAGGGCAAGGACAACTTGCCAAAGAAAGAGGAGATTCAAGCTTGTTACCACTTATCTTATGTTTGTTTAAAGCATTAAGTGTAAGTGAGATCGGAAGAGCG